>JAKVQY010000115.1:0-26178 GCA_030463045.1 Geotrichum macrosporum
AGTCATCACTCATTTCTCTAAAAGCTTCCTCTCTGCCTTTTTGATAATTTCCATTAGCCCTGAACCTAGCTAGATAGTTGGACAGTCTTTTGGCAAACATGTCCCGTCTATCCCCCATTAATTTGAGCACATTCCTAAAATCTTTATCCGACTACTTTTGGAACACCAACCGGGTGAAAGCACCAAGGGATGAAACCTTTCTTTGAAGAATGAGAACTTTGTTTTCTTTGCGTGTGCTTATCCGTGAGCCGTTTTTGCACCTCCAGTTGGCAATTAGGGGCGCAAAAAGCACGGACAGAAACATCATAGTGATCAATTCTCTGTCCCAAATCGGTTGATAAATCAGTACGCATCTGATTGGCTTCATCGGCCTCGTTGCCCACACAAGGCTCTATTGATACCACAATACGCGAGCTTCTGATTGCGTTAGCAAACGTGTTTTGAATGTTATTGTGGCGCATATGGCCATTTCGTTCTTTGGCCTCAATACAGCACAAATCTGCATGGTTGAGATGAATTGGCTTCCCACAATCCCTGCACTTTTACCTGTCTGTTTCAGCACGTTCAGCTATCCCTTAATTTGCTTGTTGGTTTGATGTTGCGATGGAGTGTTTGAGTTTTATTTGTCTCTTGTATTATTATGTTTAGTTCATATCTATATATCTATATATATTTTAAAATTGAAATTCCAGGACAATTATGATATTTCATAAATACTTTTATTTCTGTAATTAAAGAACCTGGAATAGTTTCTACAATTTTTGGAAAGAATGAGACATGAGATTGCTACCTGCATTCATCGCTCTATTTCAATTACTCGTCAAAAAAAGAATTCTATTAAATACTACAGGGAATAATGGCAAAATCAAATTTAAAGCACAACCAGTGTACTATTAAAATTGAGGCGTGGAGAAATCTTTTTCAAAATAATAGGAATAAAGAAAAAATATATACATACACACAGTTTGAGTGTAAACTCGAATTTGAGTGGAACTTGCGTAATACAACACAACTATATAAAATCTACTTATAACGCTTTCACTTTAAAACTTCAATTACTCAGACCTAATTGTTGAAGAAGAGATTGAACTAGGTAATCTAATGCGAGCCGACTCCTTGGCTGATTAACCTGGCATCGTTGAATACTGCAATGTGACTATTAGCACCATTAGCGCTCCTTGTTGTTTCCCTGACCCCTTGTAATGTTTAAATGACAAATACATTGAAAAGAAAACTAAGTATTCTGTTTTCTGGAACCTTGCTTTGCCCTATTGTACGTCCACCAGGTAGCATATTTCATGTCGACCCTAAAAGGTGATTTGCTCCTTTGCAAATTAAAACGAAATATTAAACGGATGTAATTGTTAGAATCTTCAGTTTGCCTGGCTATAAACAGACCTTTTTATATGTTGGAGAACTTGTTTACCCTGAATTGTTAATGAAAGTGGTAAATTGAATTTGGAAATAACCAAGGATATTGGCAGTTATCACTAAAATAGTAATAACATTGGAAGCAAATATATATGTGCAACACATAATAACAGAAGAGGCAGATTACTGGAAAAGTGTAAATATGTAGGTTTATTACAGGAGATGGCACCAAGATCATCTCTAGGTTACAATAAATTCTTCTCGTATTCAATAAGTTTTTCAGACTATATTCGTTATTTATTAAATTTGAGAAGAGTTGGTAGAGAATTTTCAGTTTGCCTGACTAGATACAGAGCCATTAATCACTATTTGAATATTGAAGAGCCAGTTTACTCTGAATCGATGAATGAAAGTGGTGAATTTAATACTGAAGAAGAAATAGCGGAGGATATCGTTAGTTATTAGTAAGTCATTAGTGACGTTGGAAGCAAATATATAAGCAAAACATAATAATACTAGAGGCAAATTATTTGCTTATATTAAATGCAATATTGTACCTTGTCACACATATATCCCATATTTGGGATGGTAAGACCAGTATGAACATATTTAAAAAAAATTCTTATATCAATTTAATTTTTTAATTTCTAGACACTCAGGAATCTTTTTGTTTAATGTATTGATCCTATTTACACCTTCTGGAAAAGTCTTTTTAACCTGAACAATACTGTAAAAAACAAATCTTGGGCTTCTTGATAAGATTTTACGTCAATGCTTTATTTTTTGTAATTAAGCTTAAAGGAACTTTTTAAAAGGAAATTGAGAAAAAAAAGGGAAGTAGTAAAGGCATAAACAACTTTTAATAATTTAGATGGTGAAAGCCAAAATTATTATTTCGATGTTACCGGGAAAGTTGTATGAACATAGTTGAATGAAGTTCAGTTGATTATTTACCCCAAATAAGAAAATCCCCTTATTTGATTTTGTTGAGAAAAATTAGCGAGCTGTAAATGTAGCCTTTTACACTAGGTGTTTTTAAGTGCTGGAAATCATTGCATCGCAATTCTACAACAGCTAACCTACTGGCGTGTCATAACTAAGTCTGAAAATTAGTTATAGGCTATATTATTATATTTATTTTATTTTAAATATCATTTCAATAATTAAACTGGTTCAGCATAAAAGTTCAGAAGTGATGAGTTACTAGAGAGTGAATTTAATATTGAACAGGTTATTGTTACAATATGACGCTTTAAACAAACAAAGGAATAAATAATTAATTGAAAATTAATGAAATTAATAGATGAATAAATACAAATCAATAAAAACGCAAAGAAAACTAAGAATGTGTGCATTTTTGTAATTTGGCTCCATTTAAAAGCCACAAGCATCTAAATATCGCTTTGCCTGTTCAATTCCAAAGGTTTTACTTTTTACTATAGATACCACAAACCCAGGAATAGGAAGCTTATACATAGTTTGACCAACTCCACTTTTACGTGATATTGGTATGTACAATGTCTTTGGTGCTGGCTTATAGGCTTTTAAGCGATAATGGCCTGGTCCTAGAATGTCATATAGCATAGTTGTTTTAAGAGTTTCCAGTTGTTCTTCGCAAATATCTGCAATACTTTGGCTGCCCCCAGAAACCAGGTCCCCGTAAACGTATATGTCGTTATAAAGGTTGTTATACTTCATGCGAAGAAAAGGATCCGTTAAAACATAGCCACTAGTGTCAAGACTAGAAGAATGAAGATAAGATGAGTTTGGTGTGTTCCCTGTGGTTGGAATGAAACAATCAAATGATTCTTCGTGACCATTTTCAAATTTGACAATTGTTCGTTGGTTTTTGGCGTCAACTGCACCGTTAAAGTGTAATGAATTCATCAAGCTTGATTCAAAGCTCCCTATACTTTGCCGAAAAATTACTTGAGGACTGATGTGGGATCGCACAGGGCTATGATGAAGCTGCTCGTATGATTGTGTCTGTTGAAGATTGATTGGCCCCTCAGATGATTCTACTGATTTTTGGGCTGCAAGAATAATATCATTGTCATCATTTTTATGGTAGGCATTGAGATATTCAGTAGTCATTGGCGATATTTTTTGGCTGTTAGGCGATTTGGGTTCTGTTCCGTATGAGAGTGCTTCTGAAATTTCCTGAGCATCCCCCATCTGCGTATTCACGGTTTCCTTGTATGCGGAGATTGCTTTAAATTTTATAAAAGTTTCAACACCAAGGCTTCTTAGCTTGCCTATGGCGTCCAACGAGATCTTATGTCTCAGTTTCTCAAGTGTTCCATTTATTCCAGAATAGAGTGTCACCTTTTTAGAGTTTCTATACTTGTAGCCAAGCTCACCGGCAAGCTCAACTCCGGCACCTCCTGCACCAACAATACATATCGTCTTAGCGTTTTGAACCGATAGCTGCAATTGTCTTAAGGCGGCTTTTGTCAGTTCTGAGCTTCCATTGAGTTTAAATGCAGGAGATGAGGAAGAGGCGCCTGTGGCCAGGATCAGTTTGTTAAAGGTAACAGTCTCACACGAGAAATCATCTAAATGGAAAGGCATTCCATCATCAGTGAGTCTCACGTAAGTAAGCATATTTAACTCGCTATCTACGGAAAGAACTTTTCCCTGAATGACATCAAGCTCATGCTTGCATTTTGAAATTTTTTTTCCCCAAGAAGGAATATCTGGTAGATATCGTCTCATTGATTCCTCCAAAGGAAAGAATATTTGGTCTGAATGCTTTTCCAGGGTTTCGGGGTCGGCGATAAGACGAACTGCTGCAACATTCCAATATGATTCTCTGTTTGGCGCAATTACCGTAATTTTTGCTCTGAATGCTGGATTTTTTGAGATAGCTTTCGGGATGATGTACTCGCAAATCAATTTGACAGCGTGAATAGCAGCGTAGGATCCGCCCGCAATAACAAAGTTGTACTTCGACGGTATCGATTCTTTTAAAGTATATCTTAAACCACTAGACATATTATCGGAGTTCATTGTTCAAATCAAATTTTTAGTCTGAATTAAATGAAATGGAGAAAATACATGGAAACAGTGGGATGAGCTGTGTATTTAAACATGCAAACCGTTGGCATAACGTTTAAACCCGGGAATGTGAGTGCATCATGCTGGGGTTAGACACGAACTTTAATAATTGCAGAAATGTCGGACCACTACTTAAACTAAACTGGGCAATGCAATATTTGACAATGGAGAAAAGGTTTTTCTTCAGTTTTCTAAAGGCAAGTTATCAGTCGCAACAGGTTTATTTTTTATATTTTTTTTATATTCATTAAAACGCGTATCCTTATGAGACGGTTGAAAGATATAAATGTATCCCTGATGAAATATAAAAATTTGCTGTTTGTAAATAAGCCAAAGATGCTGGTTGTATTTATGCCAAAAAAAATTGAAGTCGGTGCCAACCGGAGCCTTTATTGTGCTACTCTCTTTTAAAGAGAATTTCAATGGCATGTCCAGAGAAGCATGATTATTAACAGTGGTTGAAACATCCCGAAATGAAGTTACTCAAAAAATGAAGCTGAAAATAGTTTGACGCAACTCTTGCCGTTTAATTAATTTTAATAACAGGCCATTTAAGTATATAATCTACAGGAACGAAGTACTTCACACGAAAAGATTTAAAAAAAATATTTAAATGCAGGAGACTTTGAGGATGACCATTTTACTATACAGTATGGAGTCCCACTTAGGCTCGGAACTGCAAAGTCCTCTGGGCATTTTAATAGACTTACTATGGGTTGAGAGTCCTACTATAGAAGAACTTCTGTGCGTCACAATGACAGATCACGAGCCTCAATGATTATTTCTCCTCGTCTCTAATCGCAACTCCACTCTGGTGCATGCTCCGGAAATTCTCATTCTAGAAATTATCTTGTGCCGTAATGTTTACAATCCTTGTATATAGCATATTGAACATAAGTTCATCATTATTAACAATGCCAGTATCCTGAGTTATCATGCAGTTTGTACTTGAACTCTCGAAAGAGGATGGAGTTTCATTTTTGTAGCGGGAAGTCAAGGTTTCCAGAAATGAAAGTTAATGCGCAAATTCAATCATACTGGAAGTTCTGACTCGCTTGATTGAAACATTGTACATTATACAAAGGACCGCATATTCAATGGGAACTTGATAACAATAAAAGAAAACATGAAATTAAAACTGACACTTTTTAATAGACTTTGCTTGGTTTCTCGGTGGATAAGATGACGGAAGTGAGAGACGTTTTGACTGATGAAATTTGGCCCCAACGGGTTGGGGTTGAGAACAATATGATTGATGAAAGACGAAAAATGTCAATCGGGAAAGTCAAGAAATTAACAAACAAAATCAGGTTACTTGGTCCTTTAGTCAAAATTTCGCTACGAAATTCCGCAAATAGAGAAAATATATTATAGACAATTTTCCTACCCTCTTTTCCATTCGTCCAACCACATATTGCTTTTGGTGCTTCAAAAGTAAATTGCAAAATCATTGAATTTGGTATGTCTAATGAAGATAAGCCCCACTCCAGCAGCTTTATGAAATCTCTATTTGCAAGTTCCTTCATTGATATAGCTGGTTTCTCAGCCTCTAAGTCCCAGACATAATAATATCATTACGTTTTACTTCCTTGTTCTTCCGTCGAAGAAAATCAAAGTGGCAATTGGATTGATCGTGACAGAGTGTTGGAACGACTGTTTTCCACAAAGTTGCGTCAGAGTGACATGAGTAGCTTTCCCACCTTTATGGGACTTTTCATTACCACCAATTCTTTCTAATGTTCATGATGCGCCAAGTATATACAATCACTTCTCATGTTTGATAACAGTTCTTGGAACTGGTGTTTTCGAGGTCTAAATTTGTGGTTCGTAATGGTATTAATACTATAACTTCATTTGCACCGTAGAAAATTCACAGACTAACACCTCTAGTGCATACCGGCTAATACTTGATTCCTATCAGCGTTAAAGCTTCCAGAAAACGAGACAAATCGTCTTTGGCGACTTCAATAATGGAACTTTCAAATGCGTCCACCTTTACCTTGGCATGAATTTCTTCGGCAATTTGGTGGAACGCGCTTCCAAATTCATTATACTGGGCAAGCTCGTCCTCGTCTTCGTCAGTTTCCTCTTCTCCGTCCTCGTCCTCGATCCATTTTTCTTCCAAGTTCCCCCCACCTGTATCTCCAGATTTAACCTCGGGCTTTTTTTTCTTTTTGTGTACATTCCGCCGTAGCTTTCTAGGACCAATTCCTACAACCAAGTAGGTGTTTGTGGGCGGGTAAAGTGATGCCACAACTAGAGGCAGCGACCTTGGCGAAACTTCTGTTGAAGCTTCTGAAATCCACACTGCTAGTTGTGACAAAGCTAATGGATTTGCGAAAACTTCTAGATCTGGTCCATCTTTCAACACAGCTAAACGGAATCGCCGCAGATCTTTAATCAGCCTTCTTTCTAAAAGTGCAGTTGCAGATGATACTATGCTTTGCTGTAGCCCTTTGGCAAGCTGGATTCCTTGAATCAATTTGTTCACATTGTCCAATGCATCCCACGCAGTCCAAAAATTCTCAACCCAAAACTTGTCTCGTGGGTCTTGGTTGTCTCCATTCACAAAACTGTTGCCATTATGAAAGTCTTCCTCTGTAATAGTTACTGATCCGCTTTCGTTTGTACCATTTGCCAATCGGTTGCCCGTTTGCAGTAATGTTAGCAATGCATCTACACAGTCACCAGCCGAAACCGAACCTTTGTAACCAAATCTTCTCACGATTCCTTGTCGAATCACGTCTTCAATACCATACAAGCTAGAAATCCCTGCAAGCTTTGCTGGCAATGCCTTTTTCACCAACAAGTTCGTATGCGCCCAGCGTTCGCGCGCATCATGAAGGGAAATCCCCATTTTTGCTAGCATTTTGTGTAATCGCCGACGACCATCCTCAGTATATAACCTTAACTTAGCAGAAATGTACGAAGAGTGTAACATGGAATCATGCAGTGTCCAGTGTCGCAATAGATAAAATGGGTAGTCTGTTTCAATATAGAGGGAAGTGTCATCACCTGTATTCGGTTGGCCATTGGTGCAATTAGTATTAGAATTTGTGATTGATGGAATTTCAGCAAGGGGGTTTAAACGTAAAACTTCAGTCTTTAATGTGGGGAACAACAGTCTGTATAAATGAGGATGCTGGGCATCCAGTGATGTAGCGGCAACGACAGTGAGCCATAATTGGTTGATGGTGGGGGTCATTATGTCGGACACAAGGGAATATATTAGAGAGGATGTAGACGTTGCAAGCGATGATCCCTGTGTGTAGTACGCTTCAAGAACTGTTTTGTGTTTTTCAATCTCTTCTTCACGAGTCAATTTCTTCAGCCTTCTTCTTTTGTGTTCACCTTCGTCGGCATCACTAGTTAGACTATCTTGACGCGCCCGTTTTTCACCGCTGTGGACTGACTGTGTGTCGTCTTCGTTGTCACTTCGTATTTCATCTTCTTCTTTTTCTTCCTCCTTGTCAGTGTCGTCATCACCGACTTCGTCCTCTTCTTCCATTAGTTGTAAGTAGTTCGCATAGGAGTCTTGAAGAGTATTGAGTTTATCGGAATCGGCATAACCATCTAAGAAACAAGTAACATTGGATGATCCGAACAAATTGTCTAGATTCCAGGGACGATGATTATCAATGATATACATGCGCTTTTTAAAACGTTCGTCCCCTTCATCGATCCCTAAGAAATCGAGCAAATCTATGGTAGCTCCACATCCAATGCACAGCACGTTATTGATCTCGTCGTCGTCCGCTACTGCAGTTTTGTATGACTCTTGCAAATCTTCGAACCCAACAACAGGAACAATTCGATGCAAAATCAAATCATTTTTGAGCAAACTGGATATCATCTTGGCGGCACAAAGCGCGTCGATATCTAAACAGGACACAAAAATTACAAGCTTGCACGTTGCATGAGATAACGAGGATAGCCTAATCTCATCAAAGGACTTGACAAAATCCTCCATATAAACGAGCATTCTTTATTCCCGCATTTACCGAAGGTGTTTTCTGTTGTTGAAATGGTGATGAAGTTGGATAATTGTTTTACTGTTTTTTTGCTGCCTACTCGTATATGGTTGAAGAATAGTTTCGAAAATGGGAACAAAATAAATACACGATCTGGACTAGGGCAAAATTAACGCGTTAACGCGACTTGATTAGTTTCCAGAAATTAGCTGTCATGTGACCATGCGTCCAAAATTTAAAGTCGCCAATTTTGAGCATTATGATCCTTTGGTGATTGAAAAATAATTTCTGATTATTTATGCAATTATTTATGTGGCATATATCTGGAAGTTAATAATGTATGTGACTAGATGAATTGGTGGTCTGAAAACGGAGTATCAACCATGAATTTGCTGTAATAAAGTTTCCGTGCCACTCAAGGACGAATCTTATCTAGTAGGACTATCCAATTTTTTTATTTTATTTTATTTTTAACAAAAAAAAAAATGCCAATATATCAAAAATAAAGTACTAATACGAAGCTGCTAACAAATCCTTGTATTCCATGAAGAAAAATCCCCTTTTTTAGTTTTCAGACTGGCTTGTCTCAGTTTATAAATTGCCTGTTATATTATTACATTAAACGAAGTAGTTGCTATTGCAGGTCTACAAGATTTGATCAAGGAAAACGATACTGAACAAGAATTAATACTATTGCACGTATGAAATTAGTCACAATTGGTAGCGTTGATTTACAGAAATGCAGAAGAAAAAACAGGCGTAGACTTTAATGCTAAAAAAAAAATTATAACAGAAAATGCTGACAAAATCAGAAATGAAATGCGTTAAAAAATGTGTATTCGTCTTGTAACATTTTCGGGGCTGGTTTCACTATTTACAGAATTGTTTGCCCCAGAAAATCTTTAAGTGAATTTTTTTTTCCTCAGAAGCTTGCAAGATTGGCTTAGAGAGTGTTCAAGTCAACAACCGTGTTGGCGTACTTTTCAGGGGTTGACTTCCAGTCCCAGTAGAAGGTGAGATTCTTAGGAGCAGTGTAAGTAGAGTTAATTCCGCACTTTTCGATAACGTCAGGATATCGAGATTGAGTAATGGAAACAAAGTCGTCGATTGGGCAAGAAAAGCCAGGACCAGTCGTGCAGGTATCATGGGGAATGATGGCGTCGTTGATCACAAGACGGACAAACTTATCGGATTTAGAAGAGTCCGAAGTATTGATGCAACTAAGTCTCTCAATGGCAAAGCGGGTTCCCATTGGGACAAGTTGTGAAGTTTTGAATCTGCTAGTAAATCCAGGGGCCTTCCAGTCTAAATCAGAAGCGGGATTCAAAAAGCCTAGCGCGCCAAGAAGTGTGAGAATATTGTTCTCATGGGAAAAGGACATGTAGAGAGCAGTTCCACTAGAAGGATCGGCAGAAGAGTTCAAGATTTTAATAACAGCGTCAGCAACGACACCTCCGATTGCAGGAACTTGGGGGTTACCGGGACCGGAGTAATAATAGTAATAAAGATCACGGAAGTATTCAAATGCGACCCAATCGTCAGCGGAGAAGTAATCACACCAAGGAGAAGAGCCTTGAACGTTGAGGTCATAAAAGCACAACGCCATAAGGTTGGCAAGATCAGCAGTAGCCGCCTTGCCGCCCGGGAGGTCTTTGTTGAACTTCTTCAGAGTCTTTTCAAACGCAATGTTAGCGTAATTAGTTGAGTAGTCAGCGTTATAATTGCCATCATATGCAGGACATCCGTAGACAGGAGTCATACTGTTGAGACCAAAATCGGCTGTTTCGTTGAGAACAACAATTTGAGCCAGCTCGGTCCAGTTTGTGCCAATGAATCCACGGGCAACATTAGCAGCAGTAACCACAACGCGTTCTTCAGAAGCGGTGAAAAAGGGAATTTTGGCTTTACCGTCCCAGAGATTTCCGTAGCGGCCTCTGATCTCAGAACCTGCTTTAAACATAGAGGCCTGGCCGTTGTAGGGACCTGACGTGGACTCAAGACCGTAGTTGTCCTTGTCTAAAGATGGTGACTGATAAGAGTTCAACCAAGAAAGATCATTAAGGGCAGTCAATTTGTCATCCCCGATTTTCTTGAGAAATTTAGAGGTTGCCTTAGCATCGCTTTTGGAGGGATAGCGCTCGCCGTGACGCATGAAAATCTGAACCTGCTCAACAGTACATTGTTGGGGAGGATCTCTGTCAATGCCATATCCTGGATGAACAGAGTAAGGGCCATTACCACCCTGATGTCTGAGAAGATTAAACTGGTCCAAAGTTTCTTGACTATAGGGCTTTGATCCCGTAGCTAAGGCATGGGCAAACGGAGCAAGAGCGGCCAAGAAAGTGGCAAGCTGTACAGCGGAGATCATTTTAACTGCTGAATAAATTGATCGCAATGAAGAGTTAAATGGAAATATGAGAAAGAAAAAACGAAGAATCCCTCAATTATATATTCATAAATTTCAGACAAGTTAATATTTGTTCCTGAGCACATGTGTAAATGGAGAGAATTGAAGGGGCGCTATCACATTCTTGGCCTATCAAGATCGTTTGGCGTAGCCGTAACTGCTTGACATCTAATTGTCGCTTCCCCAAGCTTTTTGGGTTTAAAATCCAGGAAAGGTAACCAGTAGCTAGTATATTTTCGTGTCATTAGTTTTTGAATCTGTCCAAGGTTTGTTTCGCCATCTGAATATAGTAAAAATGTGGATAAAAAATTGGGGACAGATTGGGACGGTGAAAAGCTCAGGCAAGCGAACTGAACGTTCAGTATATTTCCATAAGATTTAGTCACTATTTCTATTATACACAAAGTTCTTCTTCTACTCTTTTTCATCTATCATCATGCCTCCATGAGTTTGCTATAGCATCACTTTAATCATTTATAAATGGCCAAAAAAATAGGTAGAACTATTTATCAAGCCTTCAGGTCACCCCGAGAGTACTGTTTCACTGTGAAGTGGGGGATAACTCTTTTTTGAAAGATTGAATCGCTACTGTGACTTACAGTCTATATCTGCCATTTATTATTTTGCTGCAATTTTTCAAAAGTACCATTAAAAGGGATCTGCAACCGGGAGTTGTAACTTGCTCCTGTTCGAGAAAGGTTATGAAAAAGTACTTTGCGTGACATTTTTGGGACATGCCATGATTGGTTAGCTGGCTAGCGAGGTTTACACATGTTTCCACGATTTGCTGACAACGGTGGAAATCTAAAAGTCTATAGACGCATCGCTATTATGGAAAACAAAGCTTCTCATTGCCCCACACAATTAATGATTGGAATACGTGATCCTTTCGGATAACGCCTACTGGAAAGCGGCTCTCCCTTGTGACATTTCAAGTTATCATAGCGTCTTTTTACAGCTCAGTGGCATTTTCGCATGGAGTTGTAAAAGATGTTTATCTTGAAAAATATTTTAAAACGTTGCTAGTTTTAGTCTTTTTTTTAACTGGGGCGTGCTTACCTACCAAGCATTAAAAGAATGATGACTCCTCTACCCTCGAGAATTTCCCGATATTATTTCTCATTGATGGATAAGTAGAGTCTCATTTATTTATGCTCCACTGGGATAATAATAATATTTTTTCAAATTTAATATATAGCAAATATAGTCTGTAAGGTACAAAAATAATAATAGTTTCTGCTCAAATTGATGAGAGATAGACATGTTGTAAATAGTTCAAGTTTTGATAGAGGTGGAGATCAGCTTGTCTTTCGGAAATTGAGTCGCTACCGAGTGACTCTCAAACTATATTTGCTATATTGAATTTGAAAAACTATGATTATCAAAACGTACAACTTTTGAATTTTGGTAAAAGAGACACCGGTTATTCTAGATTATGTGCTTTTCATCGAAAAAGATATAACTCTAAAGCATAGATTTATGCAATGGGCGGCTATGACTCCAACGGGAATATTCTGTCTGAAAACGAAATATTTGCGCCAATGACTGCCCAGCACAAATAAAGGCTATAATCTACATTAAAAGTTTTAACCAAGACACATTTGCGCTAAAAGCCCTTGGAAAAAGACGAATTAGACTCCAGCTAGTAACAACACGTGTGATTTGAGTAACATTGTATCAGGCTATTGATGCTCTATTAGGTGGGTTTCTTTTTTAGGCACAGCAAAATTCCAGTAGATTATGCAAGAACTGTTTATGAAAGTATTCGCCTCTTGTATTATCATGTTCAGTTCATGTACTTGGAGTTACATAATGAATTTCTGGTAACTTTTTCTTTTCCAAGTTTACTGCCGAGAAGCAAAATAAACTGAGAGTGTAAGCTTGTGAACCGTTACAACTATATTTGGTATAGTTTAAACTTGAGACAGTATTACCATGTCTTTGATTACATTTGTCAAAAAAAAAGATTAATTGCGTCACGAAGTTGTGGGATATTCGTACAAATAAGACAATGCCTAGGTCAGTCTGAGAAGAGGTCAATTGAGAATAAAACGCGCCGTAGTATTGGCACACACAGCAGATCTCCAAAACATGAGAATCGGTTGAGACTACTTTTATACTTGATGTCTGATATTGTTCATTCATGTTCTGGTATATATAATCCTGGGTTATCACCGGGAATATCTGAACAAGGAAGTATTGTATTTGGATCCTTGGACTTTTGAAAATGAGATTCTTGTGAAAATTTAGAAAGCCCTATGATAAATAGTTTTTTCTCAAAATTAAATGTAACACTTCTCATGAAGATCGAGTCACTACTGCGACTTACGAATCATATTTGCTATATCTTAAATTCAAGAAAAAATCATCAAGTCAGATAAATATAAAAAAGATATTAAATCGTCTTTACTCTTTTTCAAGTTTCCCAAGTCAGTATGAGAACTTTCTTAGAATTTGTGAATATAGGCCCAATTGCCGGCATCAGGCGCTGGTTGAAATAGCACAAGTCAAAAATCGTAAGCCTGTATTGCAAATTATTAGAAAAAAAGTTTGGTTCATGCGGTTTAGGTTAAAAAATGCGTGGACGTATACTGAACTGAATGGCTTGAAACTACTATTATGACAACTTTGAATTGGAAAACTATTTTATATTTTATATTTATATTTTTTTCACATTATTCTTTGGAGTCCATTACTATAACAGCTGTGTTTTAGCTCTTTGCTGGAGTTACGTGTAAACTGCAAATAGAAAAATCTGTCAGGATAAAACTGAAATATTTAAAAAAACATATTCGTTACCCAGTTTAAAATAAACGTCGATCTATGCATAGAATGTACAGCTCTCTTTAATCTTTAGAGATGTGGACGTAGCTAGCCCAACTTTTTAGCGCTTCTCATAAGAAACCTGACTATTATGATACAAGAAATGTCGTTTATTGCAGCAAGAATAAGGGCACCTTGACTGAAAAATTAGAGGACAAAAGGAGAACAACCATTTATGCAGTGGCTTGAGTCGTTATTTAGAGGAAAACTATTGTAATCTATTCGCAAAGAACCTGGCGACCACAGGAGAGACTAAGCTTAGCGATGATGAAGGATTAGAGTACATAGCAAGCGATAGTTGAATACTCATAGTTGAAGAGCTGAGCAAGTTGTAAATTATACCAATTTCTTATTTCACATTATTAGACAAAGATATGATTTCTTGCCATGTAGGATGCGGACACCATGTGAATTGGCTTGCTCCAAAAGTCAGCTACTAATGACGAATTGTGTCTTGTTATCCGTTCGCCTTACGGGGCTTACGCAACAATTAGATTCTGAAGAATTCTTGTTGACATATCTGGGAAAATTCTTTACATATTTGCATCTACCGGATTACCAGACTAGTTTGAAGTTTCTGCAGTATTTACCTACCAACCAAAACACTAGTGTTGAAGGGATTCCGTCACTTGATTAAAATCCGATCGAAGTGGCATAATCCTTTCAAATGCTGTCAGTAGCTCTGTTTTGCTGTGGTTTTCTCGTAACAACTCTTGAATCGAAATTAAATCTGCTTTTTCAAAATTTGTCCTGCTCGCGAGCGTTCAGAAAAAGCTTTACCCCGTGAGTTAACTGAGAAAACAAGTCCCGGGTCAAATTTCGAGCGCTAAAAAATCGGGCACGCAGAAGTCAAGGAAGCCCTTATCATGAAGTAGCAGGATCACAATTAGCCGTGCAAAGACCAAACAGTTTTAAATTCTCAGTGTTCCTGTGCCCATCATAACAAATGTACTAGAGCTCAACACCTCGGGCCCCCCTAAGGCGAACAGCTTTCCTTCTTGAAATTGTCGAAATGAAAGCGAAATCACAATACTTTGGATAAAAGTTGCTTTGAATTTGCAGCCATTTCGTTGGCTGGAATTTTACGCGTGGAGTTTCTTCTTAAGTTTTATCGTGTTCCCCTCCTCCCAATCCAAAATTCACAGCAATTTAAAAAAAAAACACTTAAAAACCTCGGCCTTCTCCAGCTTTTTCTTCTATTTTTGCTTACTCCTCTTAATTTTTAATTCTTTTCCTCCTTCTCTCCACCAATTTCTCTAAACTCCTCATACACCCATTTGTGCCACTAATCAACACAACACAATGCCTGCTAATCCTACTTACACAACTTCAAACGGGTGTCCCGTTGCAAATCCATTGGCTTCTCAGCGAGTAGGCACCAATGGCCCTCTGTTACTGCAAGATTTCCATTTAATTGATCTTCTCGCCCATTTTGATCGCGAAAGAATTCCAGAGCGAGTTGTCCACGCTAAAGGCTCTGGTGCTTATGGGTTTTTCGAAGTTACTGACGATGTTTCCGACCTCACGAGCGCCCATTTCCTACAGAAAATTGGAACTAAAACAAAAACCTTTACTCGATTCTCCACTGTCGGTGGTGAAAAGGGCTCTGCTGATGCAGCAAGAGATCCCCGTGGTTTCTCTACCAAGTTCTACACTGAAGAAGGAAATCTTGACTGGGTGTATAACAACACTCCCGTCTTTTTCATCCGCAACCCGTCCAAATTCCCTGTCTTTATTCATACACAAAAGCGAAACCCACAGACCAATCTTAAGGATGCAACGATGGTCTGGGACTACTTAACCAACAACCAAGAGGCCATCCATCAACTCATGCAACTCTTTTCTGATAGAGGCACTCCTGCTTCTTACCGTGAGATGCACGGCTATTCAGGCCATACCTACAAATGGGTAAAGAAGGACGGATCTTTTAACTATGTTCAAATCCACCTTCTTTCCGATCAGGGAATCAAGACACTCACCAACGAGGAGGCCGTTAAGCTTTCTGGAGAAAACCCTGACCACGCGCAACAGGATTTGTTTGAAAACATTGAGAAAGGCAATTTTCCCTCATGGACTGTCTATGTGCAGACAATGAGCCCTGAACAAGCTGAAAAAGCACCATTCAACGTGTTTGATCTCACAAAGGTTTGGCCCCACAAGGATTATCCTCTTCGCAGATTTGGCAAGCTTGTTTTGAATGAGAATCCTAAAAACTATTTTGCTGAGGTTGAACAAGCTGCATTTTCCCCTTCTCATACAGTCCCTGGTATTGAGCCTTCTGCTGATCCTGTTCTTCAGTCTCGTCTCTTCTCTTACCCCGATACTCAGAGATATCGTCTTGGCGCCAATTACCAGCAGATTCCTGTTAATTGCCCTTACCATGCATTCAATCCCTTTCAAAGAGATGGTACCGCCAACGTTAATGGAAACTATGGTGCATTCCCTAACTATCCCACTAACCTTGTTCCTATCAACTATGATCAAAATGTCAAGGGACCGGAAAACCATGAAAAGTGGATAGGCACTGCTACAAACTTCCATTGGGCCGCATCTGAGGAAGCTGGCGACTACAAGCAGGCTGAAGCTCTTTGGAAAGTTTTTGGCAAGACTAGACAGCAGGATAACTTTGTATTGAATGTTTCTGGAAGTATTGCTGGTGCTGTTCCCTACGTACAGGACAAGGCCTTCGACATGTTTTCAAAAGTCAGCCATGATCTTGGCCAACGCATTCGGGAAGCTGTTCTCAAGCTTTCTCCGCGCACAAAAACCGAAGAGCCTAACCTGTAAATTTATAGCAATGTACATTACTCCGTCAAGCTCTAGAACCGCAAAATATATATTGAACCTTGAAAATATAGATCGGAAATGTTGTTTTTACCCTAACCCATTTTTTCTATCAAGTAGTTGAAAAAGAAAGTATCTCTCTCACATTCGGTCGGTTGCAAATCCTTTTTCAACGACTTCGACTCCAGCGGCATACAGTCATTGTAACAATGACAAAGACCGATTCACGATCGATCCAATAAGTATATAAACCTTTTGAATGGTTCAAACATTTTCAGTTTCTAAATATTTACAAAGTTAGCGTCTGAAGTACAAGTTTAAGCTGTCTTTTCTTGTGGCTAAGTGCGACTGAAACGTTAAAAAACCAATCATATTCAACTACTCCGGCACACGGTATCAGTCTACCAAATTGAAAGAGTAGAGTACTCGAACCTCGAGACAATATATTCTGGTATTCGACTTTTTTTTTTTTTTTTTCTCTTTTCTTTTATATTTCGCAAGTAACTCCGTTGGTTTGCTCGAGAAGTTCAAGCAGGTTTTTTGAATAACCAGCATCATTCGCTATGAAGTTTGGCAAAAAGTAGGTTGCGCAAATGTCAAGCTGGTTCTCCCAGCTAGAAGTCCCAGCTAACACCGTTTTTTTTGAAGTCTCTCGAGGAACCAGGTTCCGGAATGGAGGTAAGATTGGATGTGAGTTTTTTTGAGCTTTCATGGCCTAACACTAAATAGCGCACATTACCTTAACTACAAAGATCTCAAGAAAACAATCAAGGAGCTTGAAAGGAAACAAATTGCTAGAACTCGAACTGAGTCGTCCCTTGAAGGTAGTAGTCTATCTGAAGATGAACTAGCACGTATGTATTTGCCCTTTTCTTGTCAGTCATTGAAATGCTAACTTTCTTTTTGTAGCTTTCTTCTTTGCCTTGGATCGAAATATTGAAGCGGTGGACGAATTTTTTAATATCAAGCTAAACGAGTACACACGCCGACTCACAATACTCATTGAACAATATAGCCCTTCTACAATCAAAAAGCAGGAGCTAGATTCAGAAGAGCTCGAGGACCTCATCAATACTGTTTTGGAACTTCGGTCCCACTTTCGAAAACTACAATGGTACTCAGAGGTAAACAAGCGAGGTTTTAGCAAAATATTGAAAAAGCTGGACAAGAAGATTCATCTCAAGACACAAAGCCGATACTTGAACTCCAAAGTATTTGTGTTACCATTTGCAAATGCATCATCTGTTGAGGCGAAATTGTCTCTGACGAACTCTTACATTGAAAACCTTTCCCTTTACGTGTCTGGTTCAGACGCCAATAAAGACAAAGGTGACGGTTCCAGTATAACGACTCCCAGTGAATTGCAGCAAATTTCAAGTAATAGCTCAACGTCTTCCGTGGCCGAGTCTGAAGCTGCTTTTCAGTTGAAGGCCCTAGTTGTTGCCAATGACTTAGAGGAAGTTAAAAGGCATATCTCATCCAATACTCCCAGCAAGAGAGTTCTTATGTCTTCTCTCTATAAGGGAATTTCGAGCAAATCCTTTGACAGCATCAAAGTTCTTCTAGGTTATATTGATCTTTTGAATGACTCTTTTGAACTGTACGGAAGAACAGTTTTTCATAAAGTAATTATTGGAAATGCTAGACAAAAGCCGTCTGCTGAGACGTTATCTCCTGTCAAGCGAGAGCTATTCTTGAATCCTGCATATGCACCTGCAGCCGCTGCAAGCCTTTCTACAGTCTACGGCAGTGACGGAATCAACTCCAATGATGACGTCGAGGTGCTTTCATTTATTCTGGATAACCTCAGCCTGGACCAGCGTAAAGCGCTTATTGCTGTAGATGAGTTCAAACGTACGCCTCTTCATTATGCTGCTCAGCATGGTCTCAAATGTCTTGCTAAAGTAGTTATTGATTACATGAAGAGTTGGGGACTCGTCGATCGTGGTAACGGTTTGGACGGCCCTGAATGGCAAGACTGCGATGGGGCTACGCCTATTCAACTTGCCGTTGCTGGGAATCATCCTTTAACAGCGAAAGTTATTTTGGAATCTGTTGAAAAGTCCGTTTCTCGTTTGCATGATAAGTCTAATCTGTTGTATATTGCTACTCGCTTAGGCTCTGTTGAACTTTTGAAAGCCTTATTGGATCAATCTTTGGATGTCAATTTTCTGCCTGACCCCAAGACTAATGAGACTTGTCTTTACTTGGCTGCAAAACTCGATTTCGTCGAGTGCGCCCGATTACTTTTGCAGCATGGTGCCGATATTGAGTTTCAGGAAGCAACCTACGGATGGACACCTCTTTTCATTGCAAGTGTTGAAGGGTATGAAGATATGTGCAAATTGTTGATTGAGGCTGGTGCAGATACTAGTAAGATTGACGGGTCCGGCTGGACTGCAATGGAGCATGCTTGTCTAAGGGGACATCTTAATATTGTTGAATTGACTAGGCCAGTAGTCATTCCTGGAGTTCCTTTATTTTTTAGTGGTGGCGATAAGCTTGGTTCTCAATCTATAAGTCCTGCGAAAAATGAACCTGTATCTTCTGACTCTTCTGTGCATGACCTCGATGTGAGCGATACTGCTGTCAAAACCTTCGGCCATAGATACCTTCGCGATAACTCGCTAGTGCTTCTAAATTTAGGGAGCATGGACATGCGGGAAATTCATCCTCCAATTCAGTTAGACAGAGTACCTTATAGCAAAGCATCCTCGACTCAACTGGACACTGCCCTTTCGTTGGTTATTTCGAGCAGAAATTGCGAGGGGGATCCTTATGTCGTTGACTTGCCAATCACAGAGGGTCAACGTATGGAACAAATCACTTTCAAGGCTTGCAATACTAATGATATCACTATCCATTTTGACATTGTTCCCACGTATTACGGTAACAAAGCCAAAGTTTTAGGTCGTGGTGTTGCACTTATATCAGATTTGGTAGCTCGCAAGGGTGAAGACAAAATGCGAAGTTTACATCGCACTATAACAGTTCCCATTTTAGAAACTTCTACTCTAGAAGTTCTCGGTAAACTGAGGTTTCAATTTCTCGTTATTAACCCCTTTGAACATCCCAAAATTGGTGTTGCCAAGTCAGCAACCTACTGGAAACAACTAATTACTACGCGAGTTGTGGGTCATCGTGGATTGGGAAAAAACTCAATGAGCGTTAATAGTTTGCAATTAGGCGAAAACACTCTGGAATCATTTATTCAAGCGGCGAACTTGGGTGCCAGTTATGTTGAGTTTGATGTGCAACTGACAAAAGATCATGTTCCAGTTGTATATCATGATTTTCTCGTCAGCGAAACTGGAATTGACATTCCCACGCAGTCAATCACATTAGAGCAGTTTTTGAGTATTTCTGATCAGCAGGAAGGGACGAAATCAGGTAGCCGACGCAATCACTCTCCTCCTCCTCGTGCTCCTGAACAAGCTGGATTTGACAAAGGTTTGGATATTAACAACACGCGTCGTAAGGGACGGTCTCATTCTTTATTTACGGAAAGCAATGGTTATGAAATGTCTATGATGGACCAGCGTCTCAAAAATACACGCGCTTTCAAACTCAAGGGCTTCAAATCTAACATCCGGGGACACTCTATACAGTCGCCCGTGACCACACTTGAGCATGTTTTCAAAACTGTTCCCAAAAATGTTGGCTTCAACATTGAATGTAAATACCCAATGCTTGACGAGTCTCAATCCGAAGACATGGACACATTTGCTTTTGAACTCAATTTCTGGGTTGACACCGTTTTAAAATGCGTCTATGACAATGCCGATGGCCGAGATATAATATTTTCTTCATTTCACCCTGAGGTCTGTATAATGTTGTCTCTTAAGCAGCCTTCTATTCCTGTGCTCTTCCTTACTGAAGGAGGGACTTCCCGGCTTATGGACATTCGTGCATCAAGCCTTCAAGAAGCCATCCGCCTCGCAAAACGTTGGGACTTTTTGGGTATTGTTTCAGAGTCAACTCCGCTTGTGCAGTGTCCAAGACTGGTCAGCGTAGTGAAGGAGAATGGGTTAGTCTGTGTGACGTATGGAACAAAGAATAATGATCCACTGGTAGCCCGCGAGCAGATTCAAAGCGGAGTAGATGCAGTGATTGTGGATTCAGTACTAGCTGTTCGGAAAGGCCTGACCGAACATTAATGTTGTGCAAGAAGAATTGTATTGGTTCATAGTCTGGCAAGTCAACCCCCTCTCTGAGTGATTCAATATATAATAACTCAAGAAAGATCTAAAGCATGTTTAGGTTAGTAAGTAGACTTTGCGAGTGTGAGTTAATGAAACAACAATTCTAGACCGCTATACCAGATAATGTTTTTCGAAGCTCAAGATGCTAGTAAATTAACTTTCATAGGCAACAAAATTTACACGCTGACAGGTCCTCCTAGACTTTATTTGTGTAGGTTTTTCTTTCAAAACAAATCATTTGAGAACTTAAGAATCAGGTCAATGCAACACTTTAGCAACACATTCGTGATGGTGTTCCAAAGACTGAACAAAGCCAATTATACTAAATTGATGAGAGAACTTGTATTCTACACATTATATAATTCTGAACAATTCCAAGCTATGAATGGGGAGGCGATGTGTTTCCCCTGTTTTCTATTCTTGCTCTAGCCAAAAAAATGCAGACTTCAAATACTCCTGTATAGAATTAGTGACTTTTGAGTACGTTTTTTGTAGAGAGTAAGCACGTGCAGGATGTATTCAAGGATATAAAATAAGAAACAAAAAAATAATAAAAATATAATAAAAAAAAGCTCAGATGTGTCCGAAGGCAGTTAAACACTGTACAGATTATTAACTTTTCACGTAGATGTTTTCCCCCTAGCTGGCACTGTTGTTATTCTAAATGCGAGCTATTTTCCAGCAATGACAAAAGAGGTGGATCATGCAGAAAAAGGCTGGGCTGGGCTGGGCTGGACAGGACTGGCTGGTTGCAGTGGGATTCCATTATGTGAATAAATGCACGGCTGAGAGCGCTGGTAGGTGAACATTTGGATGCAAGCATGAGCGGGCGGGAAGGACTGACCACATGAAGAACGACTGCAGAACTAGGCACTGAACGAGGTCGTCCCACAGCCTCTGAATCAAAGGCATGTTTCAAGACCTATCTAGGGAACACAAAAAGTCAACTAAGGTATTGAGTCTATTGAAGGTTGCTGAACTATGGTGGTGCAAGTTTCATGTAAGTACGGCTGAACTGAACTGCCAGCGAAAGCTGCTCAGCTCCTCTCTAGACTTGAGACATTTGGTGAAGTATTTGCACAGACTTGACTGATTGTAATGACTTTGACAGCCATGTATAAATTCCGGTCTGAACTTTATTTGCGGAAACATTTCCAGCATGAAAGCTGCCGTACTTACGCGGAGGGAGCAAGTCTTGGAAAAACGGTTTCCCTTTTCATGGACTAAACTACTCAACCGTTTGGCAAAAACCTTATTTTTTTCTTTGCGAACAAAGACGAAAGCCAGAGTCATGCAATTAAACAGCAGGCGGCGCGTTGGATTTGGCAAGCGGTTAGAGAATCAATTGTCCGAGACTTATCCTGACTGAAGCTGCTAAGAGTCAGAGAAAGACATATGTGGAATGCTTGAGATTAATGCTTGAGTTTATGTGAAAAACAGCCCACCGCACTATATGCAGTTCGTGACTTGGCCCAGTGGCACCGGGACAGACCCAGAGTACAAGTGGATAGACGTCTGCAATATCCAAGTCATACAGAATAGGGAAGCGATTTAAGCAAAGGGGCGTTTTCTTTTGGTAAAGTAGCTGCCTGTCTATTATCTACAGCGTGTCTGTCCGTTTAGTAGTCGTACCTGGGCACCAGCAATCATATTTAGCAACATACTCAGAAAGAAACGAGACAGTGTGCTTCAGTAGATATACAGAATATTAGCTTAGTGGCCCGACAAGTCCGAGACCTTTTCTGATAGAGCCGGCCTGCCACTCTACTTTTTGTTGTATATTTTGCTGTCCTCCGAGCACTTGAAGTCTATTTTTTAGTGGTTCTAGTTGATATGATGAAACAAGTCAGATCTTGAGACTCTTGATCCATTTCTGGTTCGCAAAAGAAAACAACCCCTCTAAAAGTTCCAAACCGTATCTATAATCAGGGATAATACTGTACCACAATTCCTAAAGCAAGTAAAAGCAGCACATCAAGTAATTGCTTGTGTATTTTTAGTGAAGTAAGTGACAGCCTGCTTTGGAAGTTAAATCGTTCCTTTTTTTGACAAAAAAAAAAATTAAAAAGCTTAAAAAAATATTCCTAAATTTACGACTCCTTTGCTGAAGGTTATATAGAAGAGAGACTTTGCTCTTTTACGAAGTCTTTTTAATTTCACCATAAATTTTTTTATTAAGCCTTGACTCGCTTTAGCTAGAATCTTTTCATTCGTTCAAAAAAAAAAAAAAAATTTAAAAAAAACTTCGGGAAAAAAATCATGGTTGGCGTTAATAGTTCATTATTTCTTTCGGCACTTGTGTTTGGCGCATCCGTTCAGTCAGCGGCTTTACAAGCTATTTTTCCAAGTGAAAATTTGAATAACAATCCTGCAATTACTATATCGCCAGAACAAGAGTCTGATTTCACCTTTCCTCTAGTCGACAGAAGAGCGGCTGGCAGGAATGACAAGACAGATCCTGTCTCTGATTTCGTTGTGATTTTCAAGCCCGAGATCAGTCATGAGAAACGAAATATCCATCATGAATGGGTAAACGATCTGGTCAGCAAAACTCACAATCTTGTTTCTGACGTTGCGGCAGATGCTAATGATGCCAGCAGAATAGAAAACAACATCAAGGGATATCTTAATCAGTCAACTGTGCAAGGGTATTATGGCTCGTTTCGAGATTCTGTAATTGATGCAATTCGAAACTCTTCAGACGTTGCTGTTGTTGAGAAGGACTCATATGACACTATTAATGACTTTGTGTACCTCCAATACAATGCTCCTTGGGGTCTTGACCGGATATCGCATAAATTTTATACTGGCAATGGTTCAAACAATGGAACGTATGTCTTTGGTAGCAGCGGAGGAGCCAATACTACAATTTACATTCTCGACTCTGGCGTTCGCGCGGACCACCGAGAGTTTACCGGCCGTGTTAGATGGGGAGCCAATCTCGTTGATGACCAACAGACTGACGTAGTTGGCCATGGCTCTCATGTTGCTGGAATTGCATCGGGGTACACTGTTGGCGTTTCCAAGTTTGCCAACGTTGTTAGTGTCAAGGTGATTGATGCTGACCGCCGAGCTGCCATTTCACGTATTGTCCAAGGCATTTCGTGGATTGTGGATGATCACAATAAGAATCCTGGTCAAAAGTCTGTTATTAACTACTCAGCTGTGGGTTCTATTTCGGACGCCCGTTCGTATGCCATCAACCAAGCAATTCAGGCTGGCATAGTTCTGGTTACTGCTTCTGGTAACAATGGAGGCGATGCTTGCAACTTTGGTCCAGCAGACATGGCCAGCAATGATGGTGTTATCTCTGTCAGTGCTCTTAATTTTACAAATGCGCCCGCTAACTTTGCAAATTCGGGTTCCTGTGTAAATGTTTACGCACCAGGAGTGTCGATTTTGTCAGCAGGAAGTGATAGCTCCACTGCATACAAATTTATGAGTGGGACCTCAATGGCATCGCCGTTTGTTGCAGGTCTAGTATCTTACTTTTGGTCTCAGAACCCCTCATACTCAATGGCACAGATCAAGCAAATGGTGACCAACTACAACCCTGGCCAGATTCAGAATCTTGAATCTGGCAGCCCCAACCAAATTGCATACAATCTTTTGTAACGACCCCCGATGTTCCAGAAAGCCCAGGGTAGTTTGAGTTTGATCTGTGATGGATGTCTTCGCAACATAACCGGTGTGATGGAACTACACCCAAGGCAGTTATTGCTTCCAAGTAATAAATTCTAGAGTTTCTCCCCTGTTTTTTAACATATATTTATTTATCCATTCAAAAATCATTGTTTTTCATTTCCTATTGAAAGAAACATTTCCGAGTATTTTTTCCAAGCGATGGCTCGTGCAGTAGTAGTCAAGTGTTTAGTTTCGCAGTCGTATGCTAATAGCATTATCCAGGCAAATGTTGCGCAAGCAGGTGTCGAAATTGAATTAGATAATGATATTCGGACAGGTCATGAGGCAATTATATCACTACAAGGACCTGAAACGTTAGTTCGGAAGGTGAGCGAGCCCATTTTATGTGTCTTGTGTTTTTGCTAATGAAAGAGTGCTCGTGATAAAAAGACAATTTTGAATTTAGTTTGTCAACACTTTAAACGACTGGTATTTTTAATGCCTCGAAAAAATGAGAATTACTGCAGTGGTTTGAAGAAAAATCACGATTTTGACTGTTGCAGCTTTTCACACATGCCAGTGCTGATGAGTAGGCTTTGTACAATCCATTTCAACATTTCGAATAAAGCGGAGATTCCAGAGCAAGTTTGGGAGATTTTAATGGACGCTCCGGATGAATCTTTAAATTTTGGGATAAAAGAAACGCCCGAATCAGCAAAAATAGATCAGGAGAAAGAAATGTGCAGGACATCAAATTTCAAAAGACCCTACTTTGATCACCTCGAAGCCACTTCCTGCTCCAAACGGAAGGCTCTTAGTCTACCTCCATCTCCTCCGCTTACGCCTACAGATTCGAATCACACGCCGACAGTCATACAAAAACCTTTTATCCCAACAGCTTCTCGATCAGAAAAATATTTTGGCAGCAACGATTCAAACGAACAGCAGTTGACGCGAGTTATCGAAACCAGAACTAAACTTGCAAAGGCATTTATCGGGGACCGCTCAGACGTTTTGGCCATGATTCAACAGCTCACCGGGGCCAAGATTGGGTATTCCAAGAGCGAGGCAGTGAATGGAAAGGCCATGACCAAAGTGACAGTGACTGGAACTGACACTTGCGTTGAGAACGCAACCAAACTTTTATTAGAACTGATTCATAATTAAGGAAAGATAGTAGAGAAATAGACCATTCATTATAGTGCCGAACATTGATGGTTTGATTTTGAGTCTGGTGCCTGTAATGGAAGCAAAAATTATTAAAAGAAAACATACTTGCACAGCTAAAACTGCGTACATGAGGCACCACATTTATGGAAGTTCTTTGAGTCTCTTAACTATGAACAGCACAAAAATAATGACCATTTAGTGGTCTCAAGATTGCCATTATTCCTACAAACCAAAAAATAATATTGATTGTCTTTTTTATTTTTTTTCGTTTTTCAAAAGAATAAGCTTCTTCCAAACACTGCTTTGTTTCAAAACTTGAAAATAATAGGAATTTATTTTTCGTGTTTTCATATTTTCACATTCTTTGTGCCTAATGTGTGCGTGCTTGCTTGGATTTTGAGGCTATGTTTTTAGCAATTATTGACAAACTATCTCTAGTTGAAACACACTTTTAAACATGACTGTTTATTAACTCATATTTTTAATGTCTACATAATTGCCGTATTTCAAAATTAAAAGGGAGGAAAAGGGGAGAAATTTTTGGAAAGGTTCTGTCGTCTTTTTCTTTTTTTTTTCTTTTTTTTTTTACTTATGTGAGTTTGTGATACAATCTTTTAATAGAAATAAACCAGTCTTCCAATGTCTGTCTTTCTGCAGAAAAATTTGAAAGACCTTTACGTAAATATTGTTTGAAATCTCTCATTGTTTTCAAGTATTTGCCACTCAGACAAAAGTTATTAAATTTTTCGAGGCAAGTTAATGTACGGCT
>JAKVQY010000116.1:0-26102 GCA_030463045.1 Geotrichum macrosporum
CCACCATCTGTCTTGGGCCCCGCAGGTCCATCCCGTCCATCTCCGTCAGCAACAGCAGCCAAAGTCCACCACGGGCTTTGCCGGAACAAATCAAACTGATTCGGCCCCAGTGTCGGCCGAAGTCGGGCCTTTCACAATGATCATGATGATAATCCTTCAGCCAGAAAAGAAAGACAATCACTTGTTTTAACTTTGCAATAGAAAAAGATTGCAAAGATTGCAAAAATTCCACATTTCAACCTGCAAAAAAAAGAAAAAAAAGGAAAAAAAAAAAAGTCAGACATTTTCCCCCTTAAAGCTAAGCCGCCCACTTTTTCTTCTCACACGTCCTTCATCAACCCTGCCTCACCGTCAAAAATAAAAATTATTGTCTCTCTTCCCCCCCCAATCAAACAAACTCCCTTATGCATGAACAACCCATTTCCAAATCCGCAACAAGCGCCAAGCCAAGCCAAGCCAAGCCAAGCCAAAAAAAAAACCTACATAATGCATGTTCATCGTTGAACAAACCTAGTCAAAACTAATAAATATGCGAGTACGCAATATTCCGCTTTAGGCATGGATTTTCATTCCGGTGCTTTTCTTCTATATTGCAGTACCCTAACCTTGTATATGCTTTTTCTTTCTTTCTCTTCTTTCTTTCCGCACACTGTTTTCTTACTTACGCAGGTTCCAGGGTCAGATTTTCTCAACTTTCGTCAGCACTCGTCGTCATGGAGACAATGCACGCGCGAGAATTATACGATGCCCAACTACAGTTAGACTAGGTCTGAACCGAAGTGAGCGCGGCCGCCGCAGCTGCGTCTGCCCTGTCGACTTCAGTGACTGATACTACTGGAGGCTTCCGCTTGACAACCAAGACGTCGCGCTTGACCTGCTTGGTCTCCTCATTCTTCAGCCTCTTCGTCTCATTAAACCCCCATTTCACAAGCAACTTGACCATCTCCCATTTGCTAAATGCCGGCCAAAGCGTGTTGATAAACTCCACTTGGCAGTTGTCGCAGCTCTGCCAAATCATAAAGTCAGAGAATCGCGTCGCACCGCTGGTTCGGATCATCAGTCCAAGCTCAGGGCTCTCCCCTGTATACATGGCTTCCTCAAGCAACTCTTGGTTAATTTCGTCTACCTTGATTTCCTTCTTTTCAACCTTGTTCGCAATCTTCACCATCGCTTGCGTAATATCATCGCGAGATGTATAGGGAAAACAGATATTAAGCACTCCTCGGTCGTTGTTCTGTGTAGCCCGCTCAACACGCAGGATAATTTCCATGATATCATCCGGAATCAATGACCGATCGCCCAAAAACCGAACCTTTAGCAAAAAATTGGCCGGCAATTGACTATCTCCAATTAGCCTTTAATTTTTAAATGCATCAGACATACCTACTCTTCATCTGCCATGACCACCAGCTTGGTGCGGATGATGTCAAATAACGAATCAATCTCGTGTTGCGGACGGTTAAAGTTTTCAATAGAAAACGCATAAACCGTGCAAGTATGTACGCCTGTTTGATAGCAAACGTGCAGTATCTAGTGCAATCAGTTAGCTTGGCTCCTCAGTAATGAACACAATTTCTTAGGCAACGTTTCCAAGACTTTCAAATCCGGCAACATGGCCTTCACCAAGCTCCAGACTGTTATTCTTTGCAAAACGCCGGTTTCCATCCATAATGAAAGCAATGTGTTTAGGCACAGGGCCGGTCTTCAACACAGCAGTAATCAGCTCCATCGCAAAGGAAGTAGCGTACTGGGCGATAGGAAATGTTGCGACCCACTTTCTCAATGACATTTTTAACACAGTACTTATAAAGTTTAATGAGATCTCGCTTAAGGAAAGGCTAAAATAAATAGACTTATTGAAAAAGAAGAAAAAAACAAGAAAAAAGTGAGAAAATCAAGCTCTTTATATATCAGATTTTGAGGATTCAGGGTCCATATCCTGGCCATCACATTGATCCTGTCGTGAGAGCAGTCACCACTGGGCTTAACCCTTGTTCAAGTATTCTGGCACAGTTCCTGTGCTCAATTGTATCAGCTACGGAGCATATATTTTTACACTCTGTCCTTTACACTCCTATTTCAAGAGCGCTACAACTAAAAGTCATACATTCCAAAGCCAATGAGCAAGCATTGACAGCCAAATTATTGGATGCTCATCTGTCATCTGGAATAAAAACCCCAGGACGAACTTTGATAGGCATCAAAACCTAACCAGAACTCGGCACAACTTGAGGTGACCCTGGCAGGCGTATCTCCAACTGCCTGATGCCAATTCCAGCTTGAACATGCATACAAGTCACGTTTCGTCTACGCAAGTCGGTCACTTTTTCACAACCACTAGTGCTTCTTCTATTCTGGTTTCCACCTTGTATTATGCTTGCTGCCGCCGGCAGTAAAATCAAAGTGTATGTTGGCAAATCGCACCAGTCAGCTAGCGACAGCCATAGTTATAGGTCAGCCAACAACCGTATTGACTTTTAGGCTACATTGATTCGCAGTAATGTACTAAACACCTGAAAGTCCGACTTATCTATACGGCATAGTGGGATATAGTTTGATCCGTGCGTTAAAGTTCTAAAGTGTCTCAATACTGAAAGGTCCTAGTGACATTGATTCTTAATTATGCATAATCCATACTGCAGAAAATCAGAAAACATCCAAAGGAAAGTGGAATGAATAGTGAAAATTGAAAATGCCTCTTATGTGGTTCTATCGGCTGGATACCATTCTCGCACAGATTATTCAGCGCTCCACACATCTATGGGGAAGCTGGAGGATGGCGATCATTGGGGCCAAAAGAGAATTGAAACTTCTTTTGTGCGCTCAACAGATAAGAATGGAAAGACATTCCATAGCAGCTGCTCCAAGAACAGTTCCTTGGCACACAAACTTCCCCCCCACCAACATGTGAAACTGAATTTGTCACCGGCTTCACTTGTTGATCTCCAGAGTCGCCCCCACCGTGTTTGATTTGACATGTATCCTTTACAAGTTCGGCTCATTATTTGGGCTCCCTAATTTTTTATTGGGCAAAATTTAAAGTATCCTTTGACTGCCATCAGCCTCATGTCCCTTTTTATACTGATACCAATTTGCCACACCCGAGCAGCTTCATATTTGCTCTTTAGTGGCTCATGTTGCAAGCGTGATGAGTTTGAAGAGGGGAACCTTCGCTGTCCCCCTCTTTAAAAACCTTTTTATAGTAATACTATCATATACTCGGCACTATGGAAAAACTTTTCAATCACTATAAACAGGTTTTGTGCTTTCCCCTGTTCCCACTGCAAAAGTCGTCAACTTTTCATTTTTGATGCAGAAAAAGACCTCCAATCGCTAAAAGCAAACGGTCAAATAAAAGGACTTGATACTTTTCATGATTCATTCAGCGAAGCGAACGTTTATTAAAAACACCTCCACAAGGAAGCAGAGAGAATGTCATGTTAGAAACCTTACAAATTGTCAGGACGGCCAATTTTTCCTTCTTCATCGGAGCATGTTGAAATCTGCAGTCAGAACAATTATGATTGTTCCAGTTCAAGACTTATTTGTATATTTCTAGTTCATTTGGTTTCTTTTTGTGCATGGCTCGCCTCGTGATCTTTTTTTTTTTTTTTGTCCTTTCTTCTTAATTCTTAATTCTTAATTCCTCTACTCTCACACCATTTTCATTAATTCCTAGGGCTCGTTCCTATATCTTTTGTCGTAGTTCTCACTTGAGCTTATTATTGCTTGTCATTCAAGCTCTTCTTGTTCTGGTCTCTATTTGCTAAGCCTAACCAGTTCTAATTGCAAATGACTGCGAACGACTTATTTCAGCAGTCTTTACCATTCCAGCAATCCCAAACTTCATTTACCTCCTCTTACTCGCTTTCATCTTCACCTTCAGTTACAACAAACTCTTCCCTAACTCCTACTGCTGGTGTTGAATCTCTTGCCCTTAGTTCCACTGACTACAATGAGAATACCATGATCGACAGTTCGGGCTTTGATGAAGTAGATGAGTCTAGAGGTACGGCTTCTCGCATGAATAGTCAGAGCACCAGCCCCCCTAGAATTTTTCAAAATCAACCTTCTGAATACAAATATGAAGACGAAACACAAATGGCTATATCTGAGGAATGGAAGCATCCTCCTTTGAATTCGAAAAAACGATCTTCCAAAGCTAATGCGAATGCTCCTCCCCGAAAACGCACAACACGAGCTTGCGATCAATGTAACCATCTTAGAACAAAATGTGATGGAAAAAACCCGTGCGCGCACTGCGTGGGTATGTGTTACAAACTCTTTAAAGTTGAATATATGCTAACATATTTTTCTCTGTTCCCTAGAAGTCAAACTCGAATGTGGATACAAGCGAGTCCCGCTAAAGCGCGGTAAGGCCAGTCAAACATATATTGAATCTGCCAAAGAGAAAAAAGCTGCTGCCGCCGCTGCTGCCGCAGCTGTAGCTTCTAAACCTGAATATATTTCTTCAGATATCTCCGAAAATGCCAGATATCAGTCTGAAAGTTCTTCCACCTTTACGGTTTCAGAAGACCACTCCAACAGCAATCCCATAAGACAAATCCAAAGTTCTCAACAGTTAAGCCAAATGAACAACAACTTTTCTTCGTTTTCTCTTAATTCTTTGTCCCGTTTTCAGAATAATTCGGACTCTAATATACCAAATCCACATCGCCCCGACGCTACCCGAACTGAAGACAACTTTTATATCCCTGGGGATCAAGCTCCTAACAACCCACACGGGAGCAATCCGTCATTTCTTCCTACTCCTACTTCTGATGCTACTCCCGAAAATCCAGTCAATCCCATTCCCTTTCCTCCTAATTACCCCTCTCCCCGCAATGACAGTATAGCTTCCAGCAAAGGCAAAAACGAGCCTACGAACAATGACCACTACCCTGCATCGTCAGTAGATACTCCAAGCCTCATGTTTGACCAAGCGATTTCTCCACACGACGGCTGGCTTTTCGGTCTGGGCGCTACTTTTCCCTCAGAACACCAACAAGCAAAACTTCCTTTCTCGGCACAAGGCCAAGAAATTCCGTTAAAAGAAGAAATAGATAGCCCAGTTTTGACTGGTGATATTTCTTCGGCAAAAAATTCGTCTCAGCCAATAACAAATCACGATCGAGATAAGGACTCTTCGTACTTGTCTAGAAATGACAGCTTCACACAACAGCACACGGCTTTGCAACAGCAGCAAGAGCCACGATCGTCATTTCGCCCACCAACCCAGCACCCTATTGTTATAGACGATTCGGAAGCGCTAGAAAAACTTGGATTACTGATGCGAGCAGGATCAGGATACTCAAGATACCAACAGAGCCCTCAGGAATACCGCATTCAAGTAGAAGACATAGGACGGGCGAGTAGAAAGGAACAATCTCATATTCCCAGCTCAGTAGTACCCCCTGGCTCTGCTAAAGAGTACAAATATCCTATACTTCGGTCTATTGAACACCAGATTGCTCCATTTCCCATGTCCCTAGCCGAAGACCTGCTGCAGTCATACTTTTGTCACTCTACTCATGTTTTAGCATATCTTGTTCGCAAGCACTCCGTTCTTTCAACCACAAATCCAAGACCTACCTCTCCTGCACTTTTATTCTCTTTCATGCTGGTGGCTGCTCATCACTCTGATAATCCAATACTAACCAGAGTTCCAGCCGCTCGCAAAAATATTATTGACCGCTTAACCGACTTGACACTATCTAACCTTACGACAGTACACCAAATTACACCTGAAGTTACTTTAGACGATGTGATGACTTACATTCAGCTTGGAACGGTTGTATCCGCTTCAGAGTTTAAAGGATACTCCCTAAGATTCTGGGCCACTGCATGGGCCCTTGGCAAAGAACTCAAACTGAACATTGAAAATCCCGATTTGCCGGAAGAAATACGTGAAGAACAACGGAGAACATGGTGGTTACTATACATGGTTGACAGGCACCTCGGCCTCTGCTACAATCGACCTCTAACGATTCTGGATTCTGAGGCAACATCACTATACCGTCCACTTGATGACAATATTTGGTACTCGGACATTCCTTTAACTCCCGCTGAGATGGACCACAATCGATTGAAAGGACTTTGCCACTTTGTTACTGGACAAGGGCTTTTTGGCTACTTTTTGCCGTTGATGACAATTCTCGGCTCGTTACTTGAACTGCATCATCTACAGCAAAATCCTATAATGTCCCTATCTGATGTTGATCGTAGCATGAAACCGTTCATTCGTGGCTACCTCGAGCAATATACTGCATCCCTTAAAAACTGGAATGCTGTGCCTTGCAGTAATGTTTACGAAAATGCATGGCGAGATTATGCTTTTCATCTCTCTCACGTCCTGCATATTTTAGCTCTTTTACCTTGGGATCCTTTAGAGTTGATGGATTCCTCAGACGGCATGATGATAAGTCCAGAATTTAACGAAGCTCTCAACCACTCTATCAGTGCTTCAAAGCATATCCGGCGCATCCTGACTATGGATCCTGATTTGATGTTGATGCCATTTTTCTTTGGAATTTATTTGCTACAGTGCAGTTTTGTTCTTCTATTCATTGTGGATCGCGTGGAATCAGATGCATCCCATGACGTTTTCGCAGCGTGTGAAACCATCGTTCACGCCCATGAGGTTTGTGTTGTAACTCTCGCCACAGAATATCAGCGAAATTTTCGACGTGTAATGCGTGGAACTATTAACCTTCTCAACTCTGATAGTGCTCAAAAGAGTACACCTGGGAGCAATGCTAGCGCTAGTGGCAGTCCATTGTCTTTAGATGCCAAAGTTATGGAAGATAAACTCAAAAAGGAAAAGCAGGAAGCTCGTAAGCGACGAAGAGATGTATTGGGACTTTATAGATGGATTTCAGGAAGTCATGGACTTGCTGTGTAACTGAGTATGTACTGTTATTATATTTATTATCGAGATGTGTTTTGTTCTTTTCTAAAACAGCCTTTAATTCTAACAAGTTAATATTGATTATCACAAACTTAAATGTAGCGACGTTCGTTGCATAAGGTTGTACCCTAAACCATAGACCACATGACCGCACTATCGACGCGTCTAATTCTGTTTTTTTATTTACTCTGAAACCCAGCCGTTTTCTTTTTTTTTTGTCTCCCTATTATTTAACACTCAAGATTCACTTCTCTTTAAATCGCGTTTGGACATTTATTTATTCAGTCTTATTTAGGACGACGAGCCATATTACTGACTGACACGACCAATTTCGCAGTTTTTATTTTTAAATTGCTAGTTTGCGAACATTTAACTTGTCTCGCAACAACTCTTAAGAACAGAACCACATTACTTTTAAATACGGAAAGAGTCTCATCTTCTGCTAAGACTTAAAGAGCTTTTTGAAGCTATTGCAACTTTGGAGCACGCTGAAATAACGTTGGAAACGCGTCTAATTCAAAGAAAAATCAAGTATTATTAAACACAATGTTTTATTCGGAACAACTTTTAAGAAAAGATGGTCCGCTGGCTTACGTTTGGCTGGCTGCTAATATGGAACGAAAGCTTTCCAGAAGTCAGTTTCTCAAGACGGATATTAATGACTCAATTGAAGCGATTGTTGACAGTAACGGTGCTCCGTTAGCACTTCGCTTATCTGGACAGCTCCTTCTCGGAGTGGTTCGTATTTACAGCAGGAAAACTATCTATTTGATGGAGGACTGTAATGAAGCTCTTTTAAAGCTAAAAATGGCGTTTCGATCAGGAAACGTGGATATGGAAAGGACTACGGCTACTGTGGCGAAGGCACAGACTCTTACACTCCAAAACAAAGTCACAGATTTAGATTTGCTTTTATTACCAGAACCTAACTTGGACCTGGGCCCAGAGTTTCCTCTTCTTCAAAAAGCACCAAGCATGCTTTCTTCGCAACATGTATCTTCACTACGTGATATCACGTTGCCAGACTTGGACGACACAATCGATATTGGTAGAGGCGCTAGTAGGGCACATGACTTAGATGAGCTTGCTGGTGAAGCTGATCTTGACCTTGGGCTAGATTTTGCAATGGACGATGATACTGGTCTTGCTCCAGTACCTGAGGAGGTTGGAGATGTCAGCGAGGGACAGATTGAATTTGGTTTAGAGGCTCCTAATGTTGATCGGTCCTTGGGTGATGAACTTGGCATTGACACGTCCATTGTAATGGACATGGGAATGGATGATGACCTTGGACTGCCAACTTCACCTGGTCCGGACTTTGACCTGCCGGGACCTGCCACCCCTACAACTCCAACTCAAGATGCTGATATCTTGGGAGATAACGTCTCAGTGGCAATTGATTTTGGTCATGCCGATGAAGCCCTTACCGAACGCTCTATCATTGGAGAAGATGCTGCTGCAATTGCTGCTCGTGAGGCAGCTGAAAAGGAGATGGCAGCCCCTCGACGAACTCGAACTGTTAAACGCCGAGCTCAGGTAGACGATATTACCGAAATTAGGACATCTAACAGTCAGATTATGGAGAATCGAAAAACCATTATTCGAGAGCATGGCGCTCTACCTGCTGATCCAACTGATTTTGCCCTGATGTCGCTTTCAACTGACTCCAACAAATTTGTGAATTCCCTCTATCATCCTTTACGATTACACCCTGAGTTATCGCGACTAGTCAATCCTGAATTTGTGAGTCAAATGATGAAGCGCAAGCGTTCTCTTACAGACATTCGAGAACGTGAAGATGATGTTGCTAAGGCTGCCCGTCTTACTTCACCCGCTCCTTCTGAAGGTGAATTTGATGAACAACACCAATTCCAAGATACTCAAATTGATATTGATGTGCCTACAGGCTCAGTGTTTGGCGAGGACAAAAATCTTGGCACTGAGGAGGTCCTACCTAGAATGGATGAGGGCGTAGAATACGATGACTTGGACTTGCCTCAAATTTCGCTTGTTCAAGATGAAGAAGGTCAGGACGACTTTGAAGAAGAAACAACAACTACAGCAGCAGCAGCAGCAGCAGCTGGTACAGGTATTTCGCGGCATACTATCAAAGCTGCGTCCATGCTTCGAGAAAATCTCGTTACTTCAGGTGACGCTGGATACTTCCAAACTATGCTAGGACCAGGTCCTTCAAAGTCAACCAAAGTTAAAATGTTTTTTGAAATGCTGGTCCTGGCCACGAAAGATGCAGTTAAATTAAATCAAGATGAGGCGTTTGGAAATATTTCAGTAGAAGCCAAGCCTCATTTGTTTGATGATGTATGGGATGCTGCTCCACCTCTGGGATTAACAGCAGCAGCGACAGTTTAGTTTTATTTTATTTTTTTTGTTTTTTTGTCAAGAACAATTCATGTGTATGTACTTTCTGGGAACGCTTTTAGTTTTTATTAATATAGTCTTTTTATTTCTTGCACTTTTGAAATCAAAGTCGTCAAGTGTAAATTACTTGCTATTTAACTAGAGCATTGAGTTTGTTTTCAAGAATATACGAGGCTGAAACACAAAGCTGATAATCAAAAGCCACTATCAAGTCTAGAAATGCATTTTTCCAATTGAACCCAATCACTCTGCTTAGGAGCTCTAAAAAATTCTTGGTCCAACTCAAAAACAGTCAATACTCCATCTAATCCTCCAACAGCAATTTTGCGAGCATTATCAGCACCTTGTTCCCAGGCCAGCCTGTTTAACGGCCGACAAAGATACGAGTTGACGCCACTGCTGCTGCTGGAATTTGTATTAATAGTTTTGTTAATCGTATTATGGGAGCTTGCATCCCCACCACTAATCTCCGACAAATTTGAAAAGATACTAGGTTTAATACGAGTGATTGGTATTTCCAAATCTTTAGTTAGATCCCAGATCTCAAGATGTCCCGAGCCCTCAACAGTGGCAAAAACTGCCGGATGAAAATTGCTCCAACCAACATCGTATACCTCGTACTCGCGGACGAGATCCAACAACGGTTCAAGATTGTTCAAGTCGTGATGGTGAAGCTGTGTAGATGACGTGGACGAAGGTAATAATGAACTTGTTGCTGACGAAGATATTGATGATGCTGTTATGGAGGTGGTATTAGAGCTTGCCCCTGATACGACAAGCGGCCCAGTAAACTGCCGAATTTTCCACAGCTTAACAGACCAGTCCAAACTACTACTCAAAAGTAAATCACTAAAATCAATCACACCTTTAGATGAATGGAAATCGAGAGACGTAATAGGGGCGCCATGGCCTCTATAAGACCCACGCGGATCTACGCCGGCGGGTGATCCAGCTTGACCAAATCTGCTACATTGGTAAATTACACCTTCTTCTGTTCCGACCACAAATCGTGACGAGTCGCGAGGCGATATCGCTAATTTTGTAGGAGCCAAATCATCATTTCTAGTAGCGGTAGGAGCAAGAAGAGTTAGCTTATCCTGCGGTTTCTCTAAAAGATCTGGCGTCCACGTGCAAACAACCCCATCCGTACTGGCTGTCACCAAGTTGTGAGCATTTTGCGTGCCTGTCATTTCTATTGAATAAACCGGATGAGAATGGCCATTTCCGTTCATAGGCGATGCCAAAATGGGGTCTCCCCTACTTCGCATATTCCAGGTCAAGATTTGCCCGTTGTATGATGTACCAAATACTAAGTTGGGTTCGAAAGAGGAGAATCGAACAGACAGAACGTCGCTCGATGATGTAAACACATATTCAGGATGTGTCCGAGTAGAGTTCATGTTCCAAATTTGAACTAGGCCTTTTGGAGCATTAGGATCTCCTCGCTTTTCAGTATGAGATGAAGCAATAAGTTCTGGAAATTTTGGAGACCAACTCAAGTCAGTGATGGCCCGACCTTCAGAATGGTGAGAAAAAAACTGTGCAATCTCAACTATTGGAGTATCACTAGTTTGCTTATTCCCTTCTGTCTTTAGCGCGTAGTCTACTGTTATGTCGTATTTGTTATCCAGAGCGCGTCCCACAACTTTGAAGGATTGATCCAAAAACTTATCAAAATTTTCATTATTAGACAATTGTTCAATATCTCCTTCCTCAGCCATGCGAATTTCCAAACCATCTAATGATAGCGAGCCTTCCTTCCCTCTAAGATTTGTAGCATCACTCTCTCTTTTCTTCCGAGGATCGCGATTCATTTCTTCCTCCAACTCTTGGCGAATTGTATTCCGCAGCAATTCTAAATCTTCGCCTTTATAAACAATCTCATCTGAGTCATCTGTCCACAGATCTGTAGTTTGAACTTGTTTCGAATACGTCACCACTGGTTCGGGAACAGCTGGAGCAACGTCGAACACTGGAAAGATTGAAAAAGCGCTTTTGTGTGTCTGTGTCGTATATATAGGTGCTTGAAATCCTGGCGTAGCCGGGCTAATAAATATTAAGTCAGAAAACCAATGGCCTTAAAAATGTCTTATTTCTCTTCTTACCTCGCGGACCTCATATCTGAATGATGGGACAGTGACGAAGCTCCGCGAGAAGGAGGCCCTTCAGTTGGAGTCATTCGCGCTCCCACTAAGCTGCTGACCAAATCTTCAATTGACTGATGTTGATTTGCATTGTTATTATTACTTCCACTCCCCAATGTATGTAGCGAGGACAATTTCTGTATTATTGTTAGCAGAGAATAACACGCAATAAAGATAAAGTGAAGCACTTACAGAGCCCCCAAGACCTGCTCCAGATTGCCGCAGTCGCTTTTCTTCGCGCTGACGTTTAATCTCAGCAATACGAGCCCTTTTCTCTTCAATCTCGTCTCGTCTGCTCTTCATTTATGCCAGGCCGTTAAAGTTAGGAGTCTCCAAGGGTTTTAAGATTTTTACAAATGAGGTTCCCGTCTTTGGGAGTAAAAAAAGTTGGACGAGTGGTGTTTTTACATTTTTTTTCAAACCCCAAGAATACTTAGGATTCAAGAGTATAACTGTTTTAATTTACATATCGACAGAATGAGTTATGACATGGATATTGACGATAAGGAGTTTGAAAATCCGTTACCCACGAATGCTGTTTCGTCATCTCATAGGTCACGTCAATCAAGTTCAGTGGACCTTGAGAATTTAATTACAGGCCTGCGACAAGACACCCGAGGGAGCTCCAGAGCATTTCATGAAGAGCGATCAACTGCCAGTAAAAAGAAGGATTTGGAGGGTCTTAAGAGTTTGTGGGTAGCGGAGCGCGTGTCACCTGAATTATTACCTTTTGACGAGGCTTTGCTAGATCGAATCATGGCCCGAGTTCGAGATCAGGTAGGACGTGTACTTCTGCGAATTAATTTCCTCGCTAACTAGTCAGATGCAATTTATTGAAGAAACTTCGATGAGTCTTAGACTTAGTAATGATACACAGCTAAAAATCCTGCTCGTCGAAACGGAACTTGAGCGGATCAAATATCTATTACGAGGATATCTACGAACGCGCCTGTCAAAGGTAAGTATCAAGGAAGTATCTTTGCGGCTTACCAATTAACTGATATGAGCTAGATTGACAGATATACACTCTACCTAATGAATAACGAGGAGGAAATATCAAAACTTTCTGGGGACGAAGTGAAATACATGCATGCGTATGCTATAAAATACCATTGTTGCACTACAAATACACTAACATATCTTTAGACATAACGAAATCATTGTTAAACTATTCCGCAATCAATTCCTATCAAAGCCACCGCGAAATCTACAAGCCATGGACGATAATACGCGAGGGGTCTCTATGGTAGAGAAGCCCGATCTCGATAAGGCAGTTTTTGTTCGAGTAATATCCACCGAACTAGAAAAAACTACTATTAGGGCTGGCCAGGACCGTATCACACTTGATTACCAAGGCATTTATGCCCTGCGATATAGCTCAATATCCAAATATATTCAGAGCGGGATTGTTGAATTAGTATAGACATCCTTAGCATCTACCCTAACCACCAATGTTTACATCTACATCACATCTCTACTTGAATTTTAACAATAATATGTTAACATTTCCTTCTTTTTACATGTAGGGGGTTAGCATGGTTCTTTATTGCTCTGGCTTGAACATTGACTTCATTAGTGTGTATCCACACAATTTTTTTTTGACTCTGATACTGTTAAAAATTAGGGTTTGCTACATCCGATCACAATTACATACTAATAAGGAAACTTCCCTATCGATTCCAAAATAATGCCCTTGGGCATTTCTAGCCCTGACTACAGTGGACAACAGTCTGATATAAGCAATTACGGCGATTCTCATGTGAGCACATCTTCTTCACTTGCATCTCGGCATTCGCTGAGCAATCCGGGATCGCTCATTTCTGACATTGCATGCGAGATGGCTGTTATTGGTTCGAGTAACACAACTTCCAATTTACTTGTGAGTAGTACTTATAACAGAGCTGCTACTAAGGCGACTGAGGCACTGGCCAGGTTTGGAAAAGCTATATATGGAAGTAATTTATCTCAAACTTTGTCCTCCAATCAACCCCCTTCCACACTGGCTCAGTACCAACGCTCTATGGCCTCTTCTGAAAGGTTATTCAAGCAAGACGAATTATGTTACATTGCTCGAAGCGAAATAATTGCTATGGGGCCATCACCTACAGAAAATGCTGTTGCTATTGCTGGTAAAGACTGTATGTAATATTTTACTTTGTAGTGCTCTACTAACATGAAACATTAGGTTTCCAGGTTCTTCGAATAGATTCTGAATCAATCACAGTTGGACACGACTTGCGAGAAAATCTCAAATCCAGAGATTTTGAAAAAATACAATCAGTAACATGTGTTTGCTGGGGTCGAGGAGAGTTCCGTCGTCATATTGCTCTTTCGAGTTTGGATGGCCAGATAGCACTTTACAATATGGATAAACAGACTGCTTTTAGTCCCAACGCCACGTTCCGTGTTCAGGATTCGAATCGGGCTGTGAACTCACTCACTTTTGCACCTACTAAAAACAGCGTTATGCTTTCTGCAAGCGGAGATGGAAGTGTAAGAGTATGGGATCTTCGAGTCAGCCTTCGAAGGGCCAATGCCATCTTTCCTAAACAAGGAGATATGGCTAGAGAGGTTCAGTGTAGTCCATTTGACGCCACAAAATTTTCAGTAATTTATGATTCGGGGGCAATTCAACGCTGGGATATCCGCAACTACTCTAGCTGCGAGAGAAGAATCAATGCCCATTCAGGCAACGGGTTATCGCTTGATTGGCATCCAGAATATGACTATATTGTTTCGGGAGGCCGTGACAAGCAGATTCAGATTTGGAACATGGCGACAGAGTCGCGAAAACCGGATCATGTCATTCTCTCTCCTTCTCCAATTGCTAAAGTTAGGTGGCAATCTGACCTCCAACATTCCAACGCCTCTTCTGCACTTGGAGTTCTTAATACAAACATAGTTAGTTGTAATATGAGTTTGTACGACTATGGACTCTATGTATGGAATCCCCGACGCCCATACATACCCCGATATGTGCTGGACTCTCACACCAATGCTGTCACCGATGTATTTTGGAGAAGTAACAAGTCTATATGGAGTATTTCTAAGGATAAAACATTTCGGCATCATAATCTTACTGATCGTGAGTTAACAATTGCTAATTCTTCAGCTCAAGCTCTTTCTTGGAACCACGAAAACCACCTTACATTCGTGGTTCAGGATAAGAATGAAAATCAATACGAACAGATAGTGGATGAGGACATGGTCGAAATCCCTAAAGATATAAAAAAGAAATCCCTAGGAATTGGGTTGCGGACTCCGCTTCCAACGGTTTTTACAGAATCCGATAGTACTTCATATCAGGCTATTTGTACTGTGAGTTTCCCCGGCTCAGATTCGACTAGCTTCAGATTTTGTGCCCAAAATTACATATTTCACAAGGCAGAGACAAGTGGGCAAAGCGACAGTTCCCCTAGTACCGAAATTCTCGACATTTGTTTGCATAACGCTTCAGTAGCTTCACGCGCAGGGAAGTATAGGATATCACAAACGTGGAAGATTTTGCATGATACGATATCCAACGAAAGCACTCAGTTTTCGAAATTTAATCTCTCCAAGCATCCAATAGCTGGGTGCCTCATCCCGTTTTCATCAAAGATAACTGAGAGTTTAAAAGAACTATCTTCTGCTGAAGTGACACCCCCGCTTAGACCAGTCATTGACTCCGGCTCAGCAAATCAATTAAATGACGCCTTATTAAAAAATTTGAGACAACGAATTCCGTCCAATGATATCACTATTACCAGCAACTCTTCAACCATGGCCACAGATCCAGAACGCTATCAATGGGAAGATCTTCTTAAAAAAAGCTCCAGGTTCGTTACCAGCAACGTGTTATCTCAAGATATTAATATGGCTTCCAATTCTACTCGATTTATTCCATCTATTTCTAATTCGGAATCGGAAGACCATGACTTAATTGTATCTTCTTTTGACACCTCCAGCTCTCCTGATGAATCTAGGCAGAACAATGCAGATAATGTTGGTACCAGCTTCACGCAGCTAACTATGAAACACAGCAGTAGCCGAGGTCACGACAGCGGAGCAATTGGCGCAATCGAAAGTAAATCTCTTCTGTCTGATATCAAGGAAGATGTAGACAGCAGCAAACCGAATTTCAAAAGTTCTCCTCATGCATGTATTCCAGCACTTTCAACCTCTAATGTAAGATTTAAAACAAGTAAAGAGGTGTTAAATGATGCCCTGCTCACTAAAAACTCGACTTTGGACCATTCAACAGGTGCAAGCAAATATTTACCTACAGGTACGAGTTCTCATCGGAACCGTCTTGAAAAATTTGACTTAAAGGACAAACAGCCTAGTCCGTCTAAAGACTCTAGCAATAAGCATGGTGTCAGAGAAAGTGACGAAGAGTCTGATGTGAGAAAACTTCAATTTAGAAAACTTGCGGATGATGGATTGCAATTAAGTCTTGAAAATCCAGAAAAAATATATAAAAAACTTGAACTAAAACCCTCGGTCGTGACTTTAGGTTCAAAGCAATCTCTCGAGACTTCAACAAATGATTTAGTCGCGTTAAGGCATCAAGAATACCAGCAAACTCTTACAAATCCCTGGCGTGCTGAGAAAATGATTGAGCAGGCTGCCAAATATGCAATGGAGCAAGGCGACATTCAATCGTGCGCTACAATTGGAATGTTATTCATGAGAGACTACCCAGATGCATTTGAATCTGAAAATATGTTGGAGGAATGGGTTTGGACATATTTAACCGTATTAAGGAAACATAAGTTGCATGTCGTTTGTGCCGAAATTATCAAGGTATCATCTTTTGCATCTATACGAGAGTTGGGCCAAATTGAGACTTCTGTAGATACTATATGTCACAGGTGCTCACATCCACTAATTGATAACACGGTTGCTGCTCGAAAACATGGTCGACTTTCAGAAGAAAAAATCGCCTTTTGGTACTGCGAAAATTGCCATAATCTCTTAAGCGGGTGCATTTTCTGTTCCGTTCCTGTGAAAGGTATTTCTGTCACCATATTTGAGTGTGGGCATAAACTTCACACCCACTGCATGAAGGAGTGGACAAAGTATGTCAGACTTGCAAGTCAGGATTCCCCAGCTCACAGCTCAATAACACGCATAGAGTGTCCATCTGGGTGTCAGGTTGTCTTGGCCCAATGAGTGAATCCTGGTTTTCTTCAATTCTATAACTGGATATCTCATCCGCTTATGTAATTAATTTATTTCTTAATTCACTTCTTGCCCAAAAACTTACCTGGGAATTGGAGGACGAACATTCAGACAGCTTAAGCATCTTATTTTTAAACTATGGCTAGTCTATCTAAACGACCTGTGGGAGATGAAGGTTTAGAGGCATCAAATAAGCGACAAAAGGTGAATTTGCCGGCCGGATTTTTTGATTATGTACCTCCATCTAGTGAGACCCGGCCACAACCACAATCAATAAATATAACGTCTGGCGACGATGACGGCGACGATGATGAGTGGGTGCGGTTTCAAGCTGAGATGAGATCAGATTCAAATTCATCTTCATTACCTCAACCTGTGACCACAAATAACAGCCAACGTCGGCTTGATATTCTTGGATTAGGCAGTTCAACTACAATCCAAGCTGAACCCGTTATGACAAATTCAGAGAAATTCACGAACAGAGTCGATTCGAGAGTTGCTACTAAGGAATCAAAGCAGGAAGCAGAAAAGGGCGCAAACAATCATGAAAACAAAATAGATAAAGACGCGTATGCAGAAGAAGATGCCGCAGAAGGATTGCTGGAGCAATGGGAAACGCAAGAAGAGTTATATGGGAGGGTCGATAAAATGAAAGAACTACGAAAGAAAAGATTGGAGAAAGAGAGTGAACAGATAAAAGAATCAGCAAGTGCAAGTTTAATTTCTTATGAAGACTCTAGCGACAGCAACGATGATGATGTTGATGAAGAGGAGGATGATCTTTGGCGCCGCCGAAGGCTATAACACTATTTATTTTTACCAATATATACATACATGTATTAATTATAATTCGTATCTCACATACAACTCATCTATAAAGTGTGAATGCTTAATCCCGGGAGGTTTAGCATTTTGGAACGCAATCAGCGAAGTTTTGATTGAAAATCCAAGTTGTTCAATCATATTGCAACATAAAAAGAATCCAGTTCGATTGAATCCATAATGGCAGTGAACGGAAATGATAGCATTTGGATTGTCCTTTAAAATTCCACTTACTAAGTCAATAAAGGCTGAAACCTCGTCTCGAGTTGGCGGCAACTTTGAGACGGTTGGAAACTTATGATAGGTTATAGATTCAAAGGTGTTAGGATCATATGGGGGTGCTTCACGCGAAATATCAATGACATCAGTAACATCGGGATACAATTCCTCCAGTTTGGAGGGGGAATGAGTATCATCATCTTGTCTTAGTGTCTTCATTGCGCGAAATCGAGTTCCTTCAAGAATTGGAGATACAGACTGAACCTGACGCCATTTGGTTTCATTTTTCAAAGACCATTTGTCTACCTTAGACGCAAAAAATGCTAACTGCCAGCCAAGAGACAATTTCGAGTCTACACCCTTAGCGATAAAGTCAGATATTAAACCACAGATGACCTCCGGGCGCTCAACAATACAAGAATGTCCTGTTTCATGGACGACAGTGGGAACAATTCCGGCAGATTTTGGGCCCAGCCAACTTTGGATTGTGTTTATGTTTTCCGGGGGAGTGACTTTGTCAAGTTCAGCACCAATTAATAAAACAGGTAGATCCAGAGCCTTCCATTCCTCTAGAGAAGGTGGTGTTAAGGAATACACAGTACGTATTATAGTCCTCGTGTTTGACTGAAGGTTCCAGCGTAACTGTTTTCTCCTTAGATCGTTAGAGGCAGTAGAACATAGTAGTCTAGATACTGAAGGAGAGTGTAGACCACCTAGTCGATCTACAGCTCGAAAGCAGTTAAATAGCCAGACAGGCATGTATCCAAAGTATTTCTGCATTGTTTTCTTAGACTCGTCCAGCTGGCCTGGAGGACAGACTGCAACAAAACCGACACACCGTGAGCCCAATCGATTGGCCAACAAGACCGACAAGAGACATCCCATAGAGTGCGCAACAATTACCACTTCGCGGTCCGGTTCAACAAGAGATTTAACAACTTGTTCTAGTATACTGACAAACCCTGTAGGGGTATATATGTTCCAATCAGGATGAAATTCAGATTGGCCATGTCCAGGTAAATCGACGGCAATAACCTCGGCAAAATGGGAGAAGTTATCGACAAGACTTTGAAATTGGTTCAGTTGCCCACCTAATCCATGAACAAGTAAAATTACTGGCAGAGAAGGGAGCTTGTCGGCCTTGTGATGAGGCATTTGAAAGACCCTCAATTTCAACCTAATGGAACCAAGCTTGAATGTTTGGAATGTCGAGTGCTTTCGTACGAGCGGCGGATCACCACTTTCGTTCAGCAGTGAACGCTCAAGATCGTTGTATAGAAAAAAACTTTTTAACAGTTCAAAGCTCATGTCGTTGTGCTGTAAATGTTTGGTAAGACAATTGAGAAGTTGCCAGGAAAAATGGTAGCGATAAGTGAGACAAGGCTCAAGTTGGGAGGTTTGTGTTAACTACGGGCAACATAGAACGTGACCGCACGCGTTTCATTTAACTTCAGCTTTTAGCGTCTTCTCCTTCACTCTTTTTCCTTTCCATCTTGCAGTAAACTTGCTTAAAACCGGATCTCAAGGCACTATCATGTATCATCAAACAGGCGGAATTGGTCTCGGGTCTACTTTGGGTTACACTGAGGAGTAATCTATATACTGAGTTACTTTGTATGCTTTGCTTCTAACCACTTCAATAGGTACAGGGAACTAACCGATCGGGCTCTTCGCCAGTCGTCCTTTAATAGCTTGGGTTCCAGTGAATCTTCCAGTAGTAGAGCAAGCTCAGAAGGATTCTACTTTCCTTCAAGGCCAATCGGTAGCCATTCCCCTGAGAATGCTCGTGATGAATCTGGTCCTGTACAAGGCCTGACAAGAATGCCTTTAGGACTAAGCAGCTTGGACAATAAGGGAGGCAGCAGCTTGGATGGTAATAGTAAGCCAGTTATGAGAGTTTTTTGTGATTCTGCTCAATTTTATGCTGGAAACGAACGATCTTCAAGTCTTGTAACGGCAATACCTGCTGAAGCACAGATGTCTGCTGCCTCGACAGATGCGGCTTCAGCCCTGCTTGACAGATTGCTTCAGAATAGGTCTGGAGTTCAGGGTAGTGGTGATGTTGAAACTAGTCCGCAGGCGCTTAGTAGTGCAGTTGAATCTACGGGGAGCTTATCATCGCTTATCAACTCTTCTGATTTGACGTTGCAAGATATTTTGTCAAGTCCTCTTCTCAGTAAAAAGCTACTAGCCCTTCAAAACGCGAGTAAAAACAGCCCGCATGTTCACTTTGCCTCTCCATTGGCATTTGTGAATACATACACTCCCGAGTTCAACCCTAGCTCTGGAAGTAGCGGCGGTAGTGGTACTTTCAATTCAGATTTACAACAGCGACCACTATCCCCAGAAGTTCAATTTTTTTCATTCAAACAAGCCATTATTAATTTGGAAAAAGAGCTGGAGGAGCTTGAGAGACTTGAGAAGGAAGAAAATGCCAAATTGGGGAGGGATAATGTTCTGAAAATGCAAGCAGCGGACCAGCTAGAAAGTGTGCAAGACGATACCCGTGAGTTTGAATCCCCCACTTGTGGCCAGGAAGGTTTGAATCTAGGCGCTGTAAACGAGAAAAAGGATATCTCAGTCGATACCCAAAAGTTTGCAATCTCAAATCATCAACATTTGAACGAAGTTATTAAACAGGCTACGAAGCAAATACCTCAGTCGACCGTGAGTGGTTACTCTAAGGTAATGCAAGAAATGATTACTAACATTGGGGAGCTTGCTATAAGGGAGGGTGTCGTTGGCAAAGGAGCCAATCATCAGATTGACACACAGCATGGCCGAATTATCAAAAGCAAAACAGTTGTGAAAAATTTGGCAGATCTTGGTAGTGCAGACAGTATACATAGTGCCCAGCAGCTCGAATTTGGACAATCTTCTCCTTCGAGAAGATGCTAAATGCTGTGTAACTAAACTATGTATAAAATTTAAAATCGCTTTAAAAAAGTCTTGAGAACACGAATTAAATTACAATTCAAGGTCTATCTGGACTCCCCCGGTATTGTATAAGTTCTCCAGTTCAACGGAATTTGGATTCAGTAGAAGTACATGGAAATGTTCGAGACTAGGAACACTTTGTAGCGCGGCCCAATTCTTGAACCAGAGTACGGAGTTCTTTGACTCCAACTCTAGCGCCTTGTTATTAACAAAGGTAGCAGTCACGTATCGGTTTATCAGTGATCGTGACTCTGGAGTCAAGTCGCCAGTCTGGGCTACTGGTATTTTTGTTTTCACCCAAACAACGACATGATAAATTCCAGGTTTCATGGCGTAGGGAAAATCGTTACGCAGGATTTTCAAGTCGTCCTTGACGCATGCCATAAAACGGGGATTTGCTGGCGGCACGACTGCTATTCTGCCACTTTTACTGTCCACGTTACTTACTTCATCGTCATTAAGAGCCCAATGCAACCGTTCTGTTACCAAGAACTCAAGCACACCGCCCCGCAGTCTGGTATTATCAATGTAGTGTTTCCACCTCAAGTAATTTCGAAGATCCGCAGGCCTTCTTCCAAGTGCTGCCAGGTTATTCTGAGCTATGATGTCACATAAATCCTGCCATGACATGTCGAAATCATCGTCACCCGTGCCATTAGGCTTGGGAGGTGTGGCAAGAATAACGAGGTCACGCGGAATCACTGAAACGTGTTCTAGGCCTGCGAGTGGCTTTAAGTGGTCAACAGGACCGAGGATTTCTGGAGGGCTGTCTGATACGGTCATTAAAGGAATTTACTTCTGGTGAAATGTTGATGATTTGTCAATAGTGGGGGAAAAAAGTTATAGTGAATATTTTGGGAATATTTAAATTAGCTGGAAGTCAAACTCAAGGTTTCACCGAAACGGCGAAGATCTTCGTTATATTTGGGCTAGGGGGGGAAGTAGTTCTGTGAGGGGGTGTCGAGAGAAGTACATTGGTAAACTGGCTCTGGATATAATCTCTTGTCTGTTCATCAGGCACCATCCAGATTCATGAACAGGTTTCTTTCGAGTCGTTGTCTTAGGCTGGTCCAGAACTGTAGCTATGCTTCAGCTATGCCTGCCTGGTTTCCATTTGATCTAAAATTTCAATATGAAATGGATATTCCATTCTTTACAAGAAATAGGTTTGAATCGACAAGTTATGCAACTTTGGGGGAAAAAATTAGCTTAATATTGATTACTCCGAGTTCTAATTCTCGATTCTTTTTTGATTATTTTTTTACTGTGTTTTTTTCTTTTTCTTTTTTGTTCCTTTCTTTTGATGTTTCGTTGTTATTTGTATTCTCATGTACTTTTGTTTAATTTTGCTGGAGTTTTGAATTTTTTCTTCAAGTCATTCGTTCTTCTTCAGGCTTCCAGGATCCCTCGAAATGATGCTTAACAAATGCCAGAGGATGCGACTCGGACTGCGAGCCCATGGTTTCAACACCAGGCGAGAAGGACGTAATGGGAAGTACCAGAACGTCAGAAACTTTTTGTGGTTCTGTAAGACCGGTAAAGTTCTGCCATGTAACTGGGTAGTGAAGCCCAGACTTGAGTTTGTCATTGAAATAGCCAAAGACGGAGTCGGTCCAGATACCAGGTCCGGTCCAGTCCATGATTTGGGAACCCCGGTCCTTTGAAGTAGGAAGTTGTAAATTACGGGAGCTCTTGCGTTCCAATGTATCTTCAGTAATTTTGGCTACAATATCGCGCAGAACAGGGTGACCAGGTTTTGACTGAATGGTCCACTGGCAAAATTGGATTCGGCGAGCGTACCAATCAGCCCAGTCTTCACGATCAGGGTCGGCTTCAATGCCTACAATGAGACCGATAGAGTTGGGGTCAATTACTGGAGGAATCCAATTGGGTACCGGCTTGAGGGCTTCTGTATCAACATCTGAATAAGTGCCTCCACGAGCTAACAAAATAAGGTATCGAAAGAAATCAGCTCGCAGAATGTTTTCAGGCATGGACTCGTAAGCTTCAATGACCTTGGGTACATTCATGTACAAGTGCTGGATGATGGCGTACGTAATATCATCAGACATGACTTCGTGGACAAATCCGGAGTTCTTGTCGCTCCAGGACTGTACTCTATCTTTGAATCGCTCATCAAAGTTAGGGTCGTCCTTGCTTTGCTTCCAAGTTTGCCAAATGTAGGCTGGGAAGCGGGAAGTATGGTCATATGGGAACTGGTATGCTAATTGAGCACGCACAGGGGTATCAGAAGGCAATCTTCGCATTTGCTGAAGTTGCTTGTCAAGAAGCTTGGTTTCCTGCTCAAGAATATGAAGCTTTTCATTTTGGAGGTCTGCCTGTTTTTCGGCGGTCTTTTGTAGGTCTCGCAAGGCGTTTTCAGAATCCTGCTTGGCCTGGAGCAGCTGCTCCTCAAAATTTGTATCATGAAGGAGATCCTTTGGGGAAATATTTTTTGAGCCGCCGAAAAAAAGGAAGAATAGTACTAGTACTAGTCCTGCGGTGAGGACTGCTCGTCGATATGTTAGCATGTGTATGGAAGGAGTGGATAGAGAGAGAAGATGCAAAAATTGTCTATCGTTGAAGCACGGCGTAAGGAAGAATGATTTGATTCTTCACCTAGACAACCGTGAATGCAGAACAGACAGCAGGAGTAAACGAAATGTAGAGATGATAAACAATCAAGTCACAGAGCGCTTGAAGAGATCAATATTCAAAATAGAGGTGTCTACGTGTGATAATTTTCCTGGATAAGAAAAAAAAAATGGTTGGATCTAGGTGGGAAGGGGGGGAGAGAGGAAAAAAAAAAATTTGGCGGAAAAAAAAAAAAAAATAATCTTAAAACAAGACACGTATTAAAAATTTACTGTGTTGTTCCCTTTTTTGCAGGACAGGCACAGTGAGCACCTTCGTAACAGAAGAGTTCAAAGAGTGAGAAAAAACAGAGGAGAAGCTTCAAATCAATGATAGTTTTGTGATTAATTTTAAAGAATGAATACTCTGCAGCAGATTGGATTAAAGCGAAACGTTAATAACAATTCATCGCTACCATGGCTCATTGAACTTTTGTGCTCTCTCGAGGTTGAACTGGTTGTCAACAACTTTGGAATATTTTGAATGTCGTAATGACGTTGTAACTATTAGTAGTAACGTTACTCTGAGGACATGATTGCATGGAATGCGTCTCCTCTTGCGAAGACCTGGACTACATGAAACAGACTGGACCTACTAGTCGAGACATGAAAGGCTTGAGTTATATGAAACATTCCAGTACTTTTTTTAAAGTTGCCATTCTGTAACTCTCTATTCTAAGACCTTTGCGGTGAGAAAAACTTTGCTAAAGTCTATGCCATCCTATTTCCACCTCAACCTTTCCTCAAAAGTAACTGTGGCTATTCCTGATTATTGTGAAAGAGAAAGATAGGGAAACGGGTTTTTTCTCGAGGTAAAGAAAATATCAAGCGAGATTGAAAAGGTGAACTTCTTGATGCTCCATCGGCTAGGATGGCTTATAATCAGCGACTGGATTCTTGCAAGATATGGGTTTTGAGGCCCTTAGAGAGCAATAAGGTCCTTTACTAATAAAACTCAGTAGGAAAGTTGAAAGCCAAAGATATGGATATGGATAGGCTAATTCGATTTCTGGGTTTCATCGTATTCATTTAAGGTAATAGCAGCTAGTACTGCGTTAAGCTTGACCTACTTTGGTTTCGAAAACCAATCTAGCTGTAGGGTTTCTGTGCTCTGTTCGGTGCATAAACCGGTACTTTTTTTTTTCTCCGGAGGTTGCAAAATCAAGATTTTTATATTTGAGTTACCAATTCACAAGCGATGGTTGAACTGTTTCTTCTTGTCGGGCTATTCTGTGTCTTCTGGGGTTGTTTATAATTTGAGACGGATTGCTGTCGTGGATTAAATCACATCAATTGGTGCCTTGATCGAATAGTTTGCTAACCTGGTCGATTGAAATTTAATAGAAGTGATTCTAGAGATGATCCTGTTTAAAGAGAATAAATATCAAGTCATTATGCGTGGGGTTTCATGACTGAGCAGTCTGGTTCTGTGATACAATTGTGGCTACCCATGCCTACAAACAACCAGATTGTTCAGAGTCCAAGGGGGGCGAAAAATCAGCATCTACATACTGCTACGCAGCAGTAGACTCTTTCGACATGCGGTATGAATCATTCAGTGCGCTCACGAGAAAGAGGAATTCGCACCTTTTGCAGTTTAGAAATGTGCGACAGCGGCTAGTCACATTTGACTGCAGATAAAAATAATTTCTATTCCGAAGCTGTGGACCTATTCCCTTTCCTGCTTGCTGATTGCTGGATATTGAGTTACAAGAGTCTGAAGACGACACTGGTACGAGCGCGTCCAACAGTGGTGATGGCACCTTGTGTACTGCAGAATGTACATGCCACAGGATTGAATGGTATTTTTTGCCTTTCTTGATGGACGATCTATGCCAATTTCAATCTAGTAATGGAATTCAGCATTGAGTACTAATACGTGCTATATTAGCAATGAACGCGAATGCTTCTGTATTTCGAGTCCTCTTCGTCAGTGAACTACGGATTGTGAATGAGTCTTGTTGTTTTGAGTCTATGGCTATATCCGAATTTCTGAATCCTCCAAGGAAGAAGACAACATGAATAAATGAAACAGGAACCAATGACTGTTTTTATTCGAAGCTGGTTTTTGTTGTCGACCTAAAACAACCGTTAGCGCAAAGTTCTCGACATGCAACAATTGTGGACGGGAAGGTGCATAACGACGCACGGTCCATGCACCTATCCACATGTATCTTCAAAAAACCAAACTTATTCTGAAACAAGTCTGGTGATGGAGGGAGGAGGAGGAACGAAGGTAGGTGAGCTCCCAGAGAGTCGCGACTTTTTCAGGCAACAAGCCTGATGGGCTAAATTTCAAATGTCCCAACTGAGAGACGGTGACTCCGACGGTGACCTCTGTTTCGCTTTGCGCTTGTACTCGATCTCACGGGTGGGCTGTTTGCATGTCCAGAAAAGAAGACCCGCGTTTAGCTCTGTTGGTTTGGTCAAAATTGAAAAAAAAAAAAAAAAAAATTTGGGTTCAGTTCTATATTTCTACATTGTGTAGAACTGATCTAGATTTAATTTACTTTTGAAAAGAAATGTTGGAGTTCTACAAAAAAAAAAAAAAAAAAAATTTTTTTCAATTTTTTTTTTTTTTTTATCCTTATTTTATAAAAAAAAAAATTTTTATATTTTTTTTTTTTTTTTTTTTTTTTTTTTTTTTTTTTGTATTTTTTTTTTTTTTTTATTTTTTCTTTATTTTTTTTTTTTTATCTTTTTTTTTATTTTTTTTTTTTATTAACAGTATAAGAATAAAAACAAAAAATTATATAAAAAAAAAAATAATTTTTTTTTTATATGGAATAATAAAAAGGTTTTTTATTTTATTAATATTCTTTTTTTTGTTTTGTTTTATTATAAAGAAAATCATACTATAAAATATTAATAAATTTAATTATAATAATTATAAAAAAA
>JAKVQY010000117.1:0-25812 GCA_030463045.1 Geotrichum macrosporum
ATTTCTTATTATTTTATTTTATCTATATTTTGTTTATTTCTATAAGTTGAGACTCTAAAAATATATGTTATGTTATGTTATGTTTGAACTGCAAAATCGTAATGTTGCTAAATATATTTGGTACGATAACGCGGTTTTGTTTGTTGCGACCCTAGCGTCAGATAAAGTTGGTTACAATATTTCTCTGTCCGAGCCTGCAAGCTGTACTGTATTTAATATTATCTACGTTTAATCAGTCTTTCAAATGCTTACTAGGACATATGAAAACTATTGCATACGATTTAAAACAATCAAATATCAATCGCCATGATAATTAATCTGGTAACCTCTGACTTTCAATCAAGAAAAATATTTATCTGTCTAGTCCTGGGCGTGGAAACTTATATAACTCTTTGGTTAGCCACCACAAGAGAGCTATGCAACAATTGTTAAGCAGCATTAATTTTTTACTGACAGATTTTCCTGTCCTTACCAGAGAATCCAGATGTAATCTGATCAGCCATTGTTATATTTTGTAAAAATCTATTAGGCTAACATGAACTGTATATATACAAATGAGTAATTCCAGCTTTTGATTTATATCAAGCAGTTTCATATGTATCAGTTCTTTTTAACAATTGTAATTTTTACAAGACATTAAGTATTACTTATACTTGACTGATACTAAAGAAAACCAAATTAAGCAAAAATCCTAAATATACGAAAAAAAGCCCTACGGGGGGCTCGAACCCCCAACCTTGTGATGACTATAATTGCGAAGCACTTTAAGAGTCACACGCTCTACCGATTGAGCTAGCAAGGCAAATTACATATTATAGTAAAGTTTACGTTATTAATAAAGACAATGAAATAAAAATAAAGCAAAAAGGGTGAGGCGCTGACAAAAGTATAAAAAATCGAGCTAAATACGATATTAACTGGATCACATACTAAAAAATCCAGAAGCTAGCCCTATGAGATACATGGAATGCTCTACTCACGAATTGGATAAAAAATATGACACTGCAGTAGAGGGCCCTCATGTCTTTCTTATAGATAGGATATTTTACTTGGGACAATAAACTGATTTATCATCATTATGCAGTAGAGGGCGAATAGTACAGACACATAAACAAGCATGCCAAGTGCAATGTCAAAGTATCGAAACTCATCATAAAAGACCTCCTTCGACATGAAACTAGAAGTACCCTCAGCGGGATAGTCCAGTTCCGTACTAATCACGCTGCCATCGGAAAATTTTTCAAAGATAAAATATTTACAAAGACATGTAAAACTGTGAATGCGACCAGCTAGAGACCACAACACACGTTCTAGCTGAATTCCCAATGCTCGAACATGAGTGAGATATTCCCAGAAATGTCTTTCTAACACTAAAAATGTCAAAAATACTGAACAACAAGAATGGATTGCTAGCTATCGTATCTTATCTGCGAACAGGAAATGTCAAACTATGTGGCTATTGCCGGACGTTTGAGTGAACATGCCTGACTTGATTTTTGTCTTGTAATAGGGTTTCACTAAGCACGGCTTTTATCTGTGGATATCAGCTTGTTGAGTGCACTGCAGACGCCAATTAGAAAGCAAATTCCACTGACAAAGGCAGCGATTGATTTTTGATTTGTACATTGATATCCCTTCGAAAATCTTGTTATAGTGAGTAGATTGAACTTAAAATGAGTATAACGTGGATTAAATGCGACAATCCGCAGAATAAAAATACTCGCTTAGTGAAATATCGAAATGCACTTTTCACAGAGTTTGCACTAAATAAATAAAGTCACCTATATCTTTCTTTTACACAAGTTCATTACCTTATTTTAAAGGAAGCTTTGGACTCGCCTGTCAGTGGTAGTAGAAGACTTAAACCAAAAATGCCATCTTGGCTGCTGGTTTGAGAAAATAGCAATCACAATTGAATGATTTGGAATAGCCTTTTTGAATAGTATATATTACTAAAGAAAATGCTAAAATGAAAATACAAGGTAAGTTCCATTATAGAAAGTCATCTTCTCCACTTAGTAGGCATCTCGTAGGAAATCTTAGATATTGCATGTGTTGTCAAAATTTCAGAATTGACGTGCCCTTCTTAAACCCTTTGCCCCACAAATTACTACATTTTTTTTAACTACCTTTGGCCCAGACAGCAGGTGCCCTCCACAAATCTGACGCCGAAAAGGACTATTTAAAGCGCCACTTTTATTCTCCCTTTCCTCTTTCTTACTCTCTTTCTAATGAGATTTCCTGTTAGAACGCTTCGTTCCACAACTGTGATTCTGCTCTTACCTTCAATTCTACCAACTTCGACCTCTGTTATCAACGCATATCGATTCAATTCTTCATTTAACGTAAAGTCCAAGTTTGATTCGTTTTACAAGTATTACTCCACATACGGATATCTTAGCAATATGTCTATTCCTGGTATGTACAATTTAAATTATTTATCAAACATGATTCCACTGTCTAACAATGACTCAGCTCCTCCTCAAGCCGCCCCCTCCTGGGAAATCACTGTTGATGAAATAAAATCCAAGCTAAAGACTTTTATCGATGAAGACAAGGCTTTGCTTGATGACATTGCTTCTCAAGAAAATCCTACTTTTGACTCAACTATTAAAAGACAGGAAGCTTTGTCTGCTGTTCAGAGTGCCACTTTTGAGCCAGTATTGTTTTACCAACATGTATCTTCTTCCAAAGAACTTCGCGATGCTAGTACTGAAGCGGAAGAAGCAGTTTCGGCATACTCAATTGAGGCCCGTATGCGTACAGACGTCTACAAGTCTCTCAAAAAAGTTTTTGCCAATCTGCCAAATGATTTGGATGCCGAGACTTTGCGAGTTGTCCAAAAGACTGAATTGGCCTTCCGTAGAGATGGTCTAGATCTAGACGAAGAAACTAGAAAAAAGGTTACTGAACTTCGCAAGAAGCTCTCTACTTTGAGCATTCAGTTCTCTAAGAACATGTCTGAAGAGAATGGATCGTTAGTCTTCTCTGGCGAAGAGCTCGAAGGTGTCCCGGATGATGTGCTTAACCAACTCACCAAGCTCGAAGATGGCAAGTACAAGATGACCTTCAAGTATCCCGATGTCTTCCCTGTTCTTAAGTATGCCAGGAATTCCGAAACTAGAAGAAAAGTTTACACTGGATTCGACAACCGAACGATTATCAACGACGACTTGTTAGGCCAAGGTGTCAAGATCAGAGCTGAGATTGCTCCTCTCCTTGGATATAAGAGCCACTCTGCGTTTGTTTTGGAAGACCGCATGGCTAAGTCCCCTGAAAATGTTAGCAAATTTCTTGATGACCTGAGAGATCGTCTTGCCCCTAAGGCAAAAGAAGATCTCGCCGTTTTACTGAAGCTCAAGGCTGAAGACTACGAAGCTCGTGGCCTCCCTTTCGATGGTCAATTTTATGCTTGGGACAACCGTTTTTATTCCAATATCTTACTGGAGACTGAGTACAAGGTCGATGGTCAAGAAATAGCTAACTACTTTTCAATCCAAAACACAGTTGACCGGATCTTGGGTATTTATGAACAAACCCTCCGTCTCAAGTTTTTCAAGGTTCCTGATAACGAGCGTCAAGTCTGGCACGAAGATGTTCAGCAGTTTCATGTGTGGGACGCATCTCCATCTGGGGAGCCTACTGATTTCCTGGGCTGGTTTTATCTTGATTTGCACCCTCGCGCTGGCAAGTACGGCCATGCTGCTAACTTTAACTTGTCTCCCGGTTACACTGATGCCAATGGTAATCGCGTTAGACCTGTTACTGCTTTGGTTTGTAACTTTTCCAAGCCTACTGCTTCGAAGCCCTCGCTTTTAAAGCATGATGAAGTTGTTACCCTCTTCCACGAAATGGGTCACGGTATTCACAATCTAGTAAGTAAAACAAAATACGCCCGGTTCCATGGCACCTCTGTGGAATGGGATTTCGTTGAAGCACCTTCTCAAATGCTGGAGTTCTGGCCCTGGAACAAAGCCCAACTTAAGTCTCTCTCTTCGCACTTTGAGACTAGCCAACCCCTTAGCGATGTGCTTATTGATTCTCTGATTAAGTCCAAGCACGTTAATGACGGTTTGGCATATATGCGCCAAAATTTTTTGGCCTCGTTCGATTTGTCAATTCACAATTCCAAAGATGGTGACATCGACATTTTGAACCACTACAATACTCTGCGCAGTAAATACTGCTACGATTCTACTGGTGATTTCCAGTCCCATGGATTTTCTTCTTTTGGCCATCTCATGGGTGGCTACGACTCTGGATATTATGGATACTTGTGGTCAGAGGTGTTTGCAACTGACATGTACTACACTAAGTTTAAGGCCAACCCCCTTAACTCTGATGTGGGTGTACTTTACAAGACTAAGGTTATTGGACCTGGTGGCTCGCGTGATGCAATGGAATCATTGAAGGAATTTTTAGGTCGGGAGCCTAACAACAGCGCTTTCTTGGAGGAGCTAGGTGTTTCCGAAGCAAAGTTGTAGGAATGAAAGTTGAAAAATGTACATGTTATAGACAAGTATCAGAAATTAAGAAGGTGTCTTAAATCTCTACAAATTTACAAAGGATTTTGTATTTGCCTCGAGCTATTTTGGAAACCAGGTCGGTAATGAGTACTGTGAAATACCCAAAAAATAAATCAACACGAAAATTCTGGAACTGAAAATTCTAATCCCATCCTTGTTTAACAGCATGTATAGTAATTTGCGTCCTAAAAATTTACAGCTTTTGACTACCTTTCAGCAAAATCATCAAAAGTCATTCTACAAGAGCATTGTGTTATATATACATTTTTCCAACTGAAGTCATCTCTTACATTATGTATACTATTGCTCAGCCTGAAAATAAGAGCATCTTCAGATACTAAGTATTGTAAAATTATAATTATTTGGGCAATTTTTTCCCTATACCTCCCATAGCCTCGAGATCTTTTGTCTTGTAGAAATGCGGAGCAACCTCCACTAGCCATTCAGGTTGTAGGGACATGCAGTTTCTCATGAACTCCTTGGATGTAAGAACAAGCTCGTAGTAAATAACCCACCGAGGCTTTTGTCCAAAGAGAACGCTAGAAGGATGAATGTGCACGGTTTGATTTGTTTTGGCGGATCTGTAACTGTCTCCTGACTTGTTAAGACGCGCGGTGTTTGAGAAGAATCCGGACGCTATAGACTTTTGAATATTAATCAAACTTTCACCGCCCGAGCCTGCACTGCGAACTTCAACCTCCACTCGATCACAAAGTCTCGCAAGCTGGTCTCTTACATCACGAGCACGAGTTAATGATTTGAACTGCAAGAAGTTTTCCTGTGCCCATTGATACGAAAAATCGGTATCAACCCACTGATTCCAGATTTCAAGTAATGTCAAATGATCTCCGCCCGGTCGGTTGAATGCTTCTCGGGCTTTATCCGCATGAAACTTTCGGTCCTTTGGCCTAAAAAACAGCGATGAAGCTTCCCCAAGCATTCCAACAATTGATAAAATTTCGTCCACACAATTATACTTGTCACTTGCTAGAATCGTCTTAGCAAGCATTGGATCGGTAGGAAATTCGGCCATCTGTCTTCCAAGTTTAGTGAGCTCACCGCGGTCATTGAGTGCCCCCAAAGCGTAAAGAAGCTCGAGCGCTTTAATCAAAGCGTCATTCGGAGGAGGGTCGAGGAAGTCAAAATTTAAAATGTCATTGATTCCCAGGGACATCAAAAGCAACACCACACTGCCGAGATTAGTACGCAAAATTTCTGGTGTAGTGTTAGCTGGCAGCTCGTTGTAAAATGCCCACTTTGTAAAGAGTCTAAAACATTTTCCGGGCCCAACTCGTCCGGCGCGTCCGGCGCGCTGATCTGCAGAAGCCCTTGAACAAGGTGTAACGATTAGGCTCTCCATGCCGGTGCGAGGGTTGTACACATTTTCCTTTACAAACCCAGGATCAATCACGTAAACAATTCCATCAATGGTAATAGATGTTTCGGCAATGTTTGTGGCTAAGACAACTTTTCGAGATCCTTCCGGTGTTGGATCAAAAATGCGTGCCTGCAATTCTGGAGGAAGATTTGCATATATGGGGCAAATAACCATATCCGGGATTTTATTGCCAAGTTTTCTACAGGTTTCCTCTAAATTTTCAGCCGCCATCTCAATTTCATCCTGACCCGTTAAAAATACTAAAATATCACCCTTCTTTTGGGTGGTGTGAATTTGAAACACAGTTGTAATTGCGGCATGTAAATAATTAGCCTCGGGTTGCTTTGTATAGTGAACGTCGACATCAAAACGACGACCCGGTACTTGATAGATAGGAGCATCGTCAAAGTATTCTGAAAACTTTTTGGCATTAAGGGTGGCCGAAGAAATTAAAAGTCTTAACTCGGGTCGAAACCTGGCGATGTCTTTGAGCAAGCCAAATAAAATATCAGTATGGAGAGTTCTTTCGTGCGCTTCATCAATCATGATTGCAGAATATGTAGATAGCTCGGGATCCGTCAAAAACTCTCGAAGTAACATTCCGTCAGTCATGTACTTTATGGCCGTTTTCTCAGAAGATTTGTCTTCAAAACGAATAGTATACCCCACTTCGTTTCCCAGTTTGCAGCCAACTTCGTCGGCAACACGCGCAGCAACAGACATTGCAGCAACTCGACGAGGTTGTGTACATCCAACTTTCATTCCATTAGTAGTGTAGCCAGCTTCGTGCAAAAATTGAGGAACTTGAGTCGTTTTGCCAGATCCTGTCTCACCAACAATGATAAGAACTTGATATTCTTTAATGGCAGCCAATATCTCGGTCCTATGTGCGTAAACGGGGAGAGATTTTCTCGTTTCTTCTATAGATTGCACGCGTTTTTCCTCCTCGCGTATTCTCTCTTCTAAAAGCTTTTGCTCTTTTGTCATTGTGGAAACGGCATCGGACACGAAGTCGATACTTTGTGCAGGATCAAAAACATACTCGTACTCATCAGTCTCTACTTCTATCACCGTCTTTTTCGAGCCAGATGAAATAGATGCTCTAGTGCGTTGTTCAAGTTCCCATGAGTCTATGTCTGTCGCGTGTTGACTTTTGTTATTATTTGCTTCATTATACCGGCGATAAAGCACTGCCTCTTTTCGTTTCGTATCTATCTTGCCTTTCTCCGTAAAATAATCCTCAGGAAGCTTATAGCCGTCTCGTCCGTCATCAATATTTTTTCGCTCATTTGCGATTGCAAGAATCTCGCGCTTGTAGGATATTTCTTTTTGCTCCCGTCTCGACAAGCTGTCCCATCCATATTGCTTTACAAGATCATTCAAGTCGGCGACCTCCCTTTCAAGTAAAAATAGTTTTTCTTCCTCTCTCTTTGTGAGGTATTTTTGCCTTGCAATTTTTCGGAGATCATCAATTTCTCTTCTGTTATTTTGAACATCGTCAGCAATATGGTCGCGCCTTATTTGATCCTGAGTTTTAGAAAAGTGATCGTTAGCAGCCTTGCTTGAATTTTTATCCTTATTTTTAAGCCTGTTGGCAAATTCGTCTCGCTCGCGCTTGTCTTTGTCCATAGATATTTCGTCAGGATAATCTGATAGTCTATGCTCATTTTCGCGGAAATGTGTCGGCGGTAATGGGCTCGATTTGCGCTCCTGCTTTTTTTCCAATTGGGTTGTAGATTTTTCACTGTATTCAGATTCTGAACTTGAAGAAGACCTTCTTCGTCTTTTCTGGCGCTCCAAATGATCAAATCCTTTTTTCAAGACTCGTACCGAATCCTTATTTTCACTTAATTTACTCCTGTTTTCATTAGATCTACTCGAGGAGCTTTGCATAACGGACTCGCCATCATTGTCTTCTAAGAGAAGTTCGTATTTCTTTGGACGGTTGCTGATGTTAGAACTTATACTAAGCTTACTGCTCGTTTTCACAGTGTCTGGATGTGTCTTATCAAAAAGAGCAGAAACAAAATCTTTGGTTTGTACATTGTCTGGCAGTCCGACATCCTTCAGTGTTGCAAGCAATTGATGTGAAGTTTTTGAAGACTTGGCAGAGGCTACGCAAAAATCGATTGTGTACTCATCGCTCGCGCCTAAAATCTTGCATACAGACGTTAGTATTCATACCATACCAATGTCGTCAGTTGTAAATTTTTTGGCATACCTGTTGTAAATTGTCTGAAATCCAGTAATTAATCCCAAACATCATAACTAAACGCAATCAAGGTTTAAAAAAGTCATGGTTGTCAATTGTTTGAAGAATGTTAAAATGAATATAACATTCTTGAGAAAATTTTGATGACTCAGTTCTGACAAAAAATGGCATAAATATAACATTTGTGCCACACTTATTTCTGTGTACCAGGAATGAAACTCCCATCCACAGAAGTGCCACCAAAATTCAGCTTACTTGCGCTCTATCAACCTTTCATTCATTTGAAATTCTTGATTTACATTATTTACATCACCTGAGTGCTTTAACCAACTAAGCCGGTTATTCATTATTAGATCAATTGATACATTACCATGTCTGACGAGACTTTGATTAAAGCCGAGAAGGATTTTACCGAGATTCTCGACAAAGAGCTACCACAAATTGATGAACTCACAAAGGTATATTGAGAGCTATTTCAGTTTATACAGATGCTAATAATGACCTAGGATGACTTTCAATTGGCTCTTGATAAACTTCTGTCTCTTGAAAAGCAGACTCGACAAGTATGTACAGTTTTCATTTTTTTGGTGGCAAGAATACTGATAGTTTTAGGCTTCTGATCTCTCATCGTCAAAAAGAGTACTGATCAAAATTGTCAACCTCACACGAAAGGCTAATAACTGGAAATTGATGAATGAGCAAGTTCAGTTACTTTCTAAAAAGCATGGTCAGTTGAAGCAAGCTATCACAACTATGATTCAGGAGGTTATTAAGGGTCTGGACGAATTCCCAGACCTTGAAACTAAAATCGAAACAATTGAAAATATTAGAACTGTTACTGAGGGAAAGGTATGTGCTATTAGTACGTTGTCTTGTTCACATTGTTCTAACTCTTGATTTAAGATTTACGTTGAAGTTGAGCGTGCCCGTGTCTCGAGAACCCTTTCACGTATTAGAGAAGAACAGGGTGACATTGATGCAGCAACAGAGATTCTTGGAGAGCTTCAAGTCGAAACCTATGGCTCAATGGATATTCGTGAGAAAACTGAATTTATTCTAGAGCAAGTTCAGCTATATATTAAGAAAGGTGACTTTACTCAAGCCCAAATCTTGAGTCGCAAAATTGTTCCACGGTATTTCAACAAGGAGGATGTTCATGATCTTAAGCTTCGTTACTACGAGCTCTTGATCAAAATTTCATTACACAACTCTCAATATTTAGAGGTTTGCCAGAATTATCGTGCTGTGTACGATACCCCTCGTGTTATTGAGGACGATGTTAAGTGGAAAGATGCGCTTGAGAATATTGTATACTTCATCACACTTGCGCCCTATGACAACTTGCAATCTGATCTTATTCACAAAATTGCAAGTGATAGTCGGTTGCAGTCTCTTCCTGTTCACAATGAACTTATTAAATGTTTCACTGTTGATGAATTGATGCGTTGGCCCAAGGTTGCTGAAATATATGGTCCACCTCTACAGAAGACACCAGTTTTTGACTTGAGCACTACAGATGGCAAAGTCAGATGGGATGATTTTAGAAAGCGCGTTATTGAACACAATATCCGAGTCATTTCAAAGTATTATACACGTATTCGAACCTCTAAGCTTAACAAGCTTTTGGATCTGTCTGAGAAGGAAACGGAGGAGTTTATCTCGAAGCTTGTTACTCAGGGAACTATCTACGCCCGAATCAATAGGCCCGACCGTATTGTGACTTTTGCGAAGCCAAAAGATAGTAATGAGGTTCTCAACGAGTGGAGTCACAATATCTCTACACTTCTTAGCCATATTGAAACCATTGGTCATTTGATTTCCAAGGACGAAATGGTCAGTGGAATAAAGCCTAAGGTCAAATAAATGTGTAATTTAGATGCCAGTACTTTAACGTTTTGTACTTAACACAATTTATCTACCGTTGTTGTCCTGCGATAGTGATAGTATTTCAGTAATTTACTCAGTATACTTTGTGAAAATCCTTCGATCAAAGCTGTCACTTTCTCGTCATGTTTCATCTAACTACTTCCTACATTTTTTGATCATTCAGATTTCAACATTTTTGAGCGGCTTCGCAAAGGTGTATTGAGAAGCCTCGTACATCCATGTAGGCAAAAATCACGAGATGCAGGCTCTAAGAAGGGCGATATGTTTAAACTGTTTCCACTTCGTTTTAGTTTTTATACCACTTAAAATATTGGTATCACAGGTCTGTCGCCATTTCTAAAGTGTCGTTAATTTTTTTAATGGCTCCTAAATATCTTGTTTGTTCAAAAACTCTCAAGGTAAAATTACAATATATAGTACTACGAAGTCATCTGGAATAGTGTCGTCCAGCAAATGTCTTAATAAACGTTTCGTTCTATGAGTTGAAAATTAGAAGTATTTCTGAGATAGTAAGCGCTTCCTGGTGCTCAGGACTTAAACCGTGTTAATTTATTTCTAGAACTAAGCAAGATCTCTTCTGGTGATAATTATTTTCCCTAAAAACAGCAGTACATTCATAAATTAGGTAGGCTACTTTGCTTTAAGTATGCGCATCGAAGCGTACTTTGGTAACTGGTTACTCAATGTCTTTATAAAAATATCTAGGCCTCAATAAACAACTTTCAAGTGTGTGAAAAAGTTGCTTTATTCACCTATAGTTTGGAGCAATAAAGAATATGTTTGCCTAAACCTCATTTTGCTTTTAGTTCACAATATAACAATATAATTTTAGTCCAGAGTAGAAAATTGTCTTTTCATAAACACATTTTCATTGGTAGATAGCCGGACTCACGAGTGTACATGAGAAATGATGCAGAAGGGATCAACAATTCCCTTCATTATTGCCGACTTGTGGAGATAGAAATATGAAGACCTGATATTTCACACAGAATTTTTCAGAGCTATTATTTGAAATGTGTAGAGTTCAGAAATTAACCCCAGGAGACCTAATAAGGGTCAAGTCTACATTTATTTCACTCACTCCCATTGAAAGACATGAAGATGACGATTGTGATCCACATTGGTACATTGTTCTCAAAGTACTTCTAGCTCATGATCACATTGTCCGACATATTTAGAATGCAGTTTGGAGATTTGCTTTCTCCAGGATTTTGTTCCTTTAGAAAAAAGAGTGTTGTTGCCACCTGACTTCCTGATGAGACCAAATGCATCATACTATTGTAAAACAAAATAAACGATATTCTTTTAAGCTATCAACACTAGTTTTTATCGTCTAGAGACACTCTTGTGTTGATTTTCATAGAAGTTTGAATAGATGTCTTCAGTTGATGGGGCTCAAGCTCCTATACCTTATTTTACCACATCTGGAACATCCCTTTTTCTTATCTCAACAATTTGAAAGTTATTGTGGATGTATTTTATCAGAGAATTGTACAATCTATGTTTTGCCGAGGAGCAATTTTGGCATATGTATTTGCGTGTTTTGCACCCACTACTGCTTTAAACCAAACTTTGATACAATTTGTACAATAGTTGGACTTGTAGCTTTATTAGAAAGCATTTCAGAACATGCCAAGAACATGATGTTCGAAATGAGTAAAATCATGTAACGGCTTTTTTCCCTGTGCCTTTTGGTGTACTAACTTAATTACAACAGGTTCAGGTCATCGCCCGCAAACACCTCAAGGCTTGACTTAAAAGTTAAACACGATATTGATAAAAATGCAGTAAAGGAAGAAACCGCCAAAAATTTAGTATCAAATATTAAATGCATTATTGTTGTATATACCTTTGTATAAGTGTTGTCGTGACCGAGCTCGTTGAATCTCCTATTTCTTCCCGATCTTTTAGCCTTGCGTTAAACTCGACGGAATATTCATATACTTCCAGAATTACTTCATCTGAGGTCTTTTCTCTTGGTTTTTCACGATTACTTCATCCTTCTTGGTGACGCAGAGCGCGTTTTATAAAGACTAAAAACAAACAACCTCTCGATGGATATAACCTTCCAGCAGCAATACCGGAAACATCTTGATGGGGACCACTCCCGTTGCCAGTCTTTCAAAAAAAGTGTAGCTAAAAATGTATTTCAATGCACGGTACTGGTGAAATTGAAATGGTTAGTTTTCCATTTTTTAAATGTTCAGAGTGATACAAATCCTTGTGTTAGTGACATTGATCCTCCTAGCATTATATCCTTTGGCGAGTAAAACCTGTTTAGTCGGTGTTTCGGCTATCCCCACATTACCCGCAACCAAACGGGCAGATTTAATTGCTCAAATCCATTTTTGGTTAACGGATTGCTGGTATCCTTTAGTTGCATCCATCGCAAAATTCGAAGCATTTCATAGGATACAAAGCGTAGCGCAAACTGGAGGCAAACTGTTAAATTATTCAACAATCTACTTATGATTGCTTTCCTCGAGAACTTGACCTCTTATTATTCTGTTGCTCTACCCCAATGATGTCTTGATACTGTAGTACATGATTACATTTGTTGAAAAACGTACCCAAATTTTCTTTTAATTTTAAAAATCATATATTTCCCGCACACGTTGGATGCTAAATGTCTCTAATTAACCCTATCTATAGGATCTCCATTTTGTAGAACACAGTTGGTGATATTCTTTATACAATTGATCTCTGAATTCTCAACCACCTCGATAGTTGATGATCCAATATGAGGAGTCACAATAACGTCCCAACGATCACACAGCTCATCATCAATTATAGGCTCTTTTTCAAATACATCAATTGCAGCTCCAGAAATATGTCCAGACTTCAATGACTGAATCAAGGCCTTTGTATCAATAAGAGCACCGCGCCCGATATTGATAATTTTGGCTTCTTTAGGAAGCTGAGAAAGGGATTTTTCGTTGACAATATAATGAGTTTTGGCGTTCAGCGGACAGGCAAGAACCAGTAAGTCGCACACAGGAAACAAAGATTCAGGTGTTTCGTGAAATTTCGCTTCATATCCTAGAATGTTTATTTCTTTTTCACTAAGAGGAGTGTTTTTCGTATAGTGCACATGCATTCCAATAGAAGCAAGCCGACTGCCAATTTCTTTGCCAATTGTGCCAAACCCAATGATTCCGACGTTATGTCCTCGAGGCTGGCGCACAGCACGGCCGCCAATTACAGATCCAAACGCATAACTTGGGCCAAGATCAGCTTCAGGCTTGTAGCTTGGATCATTCTTGTTTGTCGCAAAAAATAACGGCTTGCCCTTCTCAAGATCCCATTCATGAGTAGTTACGGTCGACCTACTAGTTATGGAATTCTGATGTTCCTTAGCAAGTCGCTCAAAAATTTGAAAGTAGCGGAAGAGAGAAATAGTATTGTACAAGACCAAATCGGCAACAGGACCTCCAGCAAGACCACGAGTGTTACAAAGAGCAATTCCTCGCTTAGAGAGTGCATACCCGTCAAATGAGTCATAGCCTGCAGCACAGGAAGCGACAATTTTGACGGATGCTGGTAATGCATCAACGACATCTGCTGTTAAACCTCCAATAGGCTGATAACTTAGTAAACGGCATGCTCCCTCCAAGTTCATTACATTTACTAACCTGCAAGGCAAGCCACATTGCCCACATTGCCTGGATCTCGGAATGAACAGTTGCAAGATCCTTGAGAAATTGTTCCTTAGTCGTCACGGAGTAAATCTGGATAATGAACCTATTAGTAATAAACCAACAGAATGAACCTTTAGGACCTTACCGTGAAATCAAAGGTTTGAGCAAAAACCTTAAATTCCTCAGTATCGGTGTCAACTTCTCCAAGGATAAGAACCTGAGGTTTCTTAGTTGAGGCTAAAACGGTCATTTTTGTTTGAATATATCTCGAGATGTTTTTAGAGAAGGCTGTAGTTTTTCAAATCTTTAAATGTTGACTTTTAGCTTTTCCACCCCAGCTTAAAAAAAACCAGCAAGGTAAGGGTTTACTGCTGAGTAGAAGTTTAAATTTCGACAAAAACCACCAAGAACTTGAACTCAACAACTCCAGTTCCAGGAAGTCACTATTAATTGCGTATATTGTTTTTCCACTGTAACCAATTTTTAACAGTCACGACTAATTTAAACTATTTATCGACCAAGATACTTTTTTGACATTGTGTATCAGTAAATGAGTCGGCAGATCATTCGAATTGGGTTTCGTCCAAAGTCCGGCGATTTCTCGAATTCTGCACGTGCTTTTGAGAATTGCATTATTGCCCCCATAAAAACATGCTCCTATTCGGTAGCAGCACAATGCAATAGGCTGATTTTTGGACATCCAGGCTATCAATATTATTCAAAGAGGAAGCTCTTCTCTATTACGGTGCGGCCATTTCAAAGACATCGCTCAACTGTATCAGAGGAGGGAAACTTGAAGTACGAAAAGCTCATTACCAAGGTACGCTCGATATATATTAGATCACACACTGGCTAACTCAATTGCCTGATTTTCAGTTTGCATCTATTGACCATGAACCGTATGCTGTTCTATTTTGTGTGAAGCACGCGAGATCTAACGTTTCTCTAGTATTTTTCTTGAAAAACTTGTTCAATTTGGACCAGGCAAAGTCCCAGAGGATGTCCTGCTAGAAAATGCAGCATCTGTTTTGAGAAACGTCAAAATTCGCATTGCTCATCGCTTAAAAGCACTTCGAGATCTTCCTTATCTTATAGTGCTAAATCCCAACATTTCACAAATCTACTCCATTTATTACAACTCGTTTACAATTGTGTGTGGGGCGGAACCTCCAAGAACACTAGAAGAGAATTTAAAACTTGTTCAGATTTTGGAACAACTTGTGGAGGCACATTCTAATACTATCCCTATATTGGCACGAGGTTTCCATGAATCTCGAGGGTATATTTCAGTTGAAGAGTCTTCGGAAGTTTTAGACAGCCATCTTCGTGCCCGTATTGGGACACGGCTTCTTGCTGAACATCACATCGCACTTACTAACCCAATTGACGAAAATTCATTTATTGGCGCTGTCCAAATGAATTGCAGTCCTAGCCAAATTCTGACGGAGACTGCTGAATTTGTCGGCGGAGTTACAGATCTCAAATTTGGAACCAAGCCAGCCGTTCTTATAGACCAAGGCTCAGACATCAAGTTACCTTATATTCCTGTACATCTCGAATACATCTTTACAGAGCTGTTGAAGAATTCCTTTAGGGCATCTGTCGAGAAAGCTCAAGAAACTGGAGAGCAGCCTGAAACAGTTCTAGTCACATTTATTCGCACTGATGAAGATTTAATTGTCCGCATGAGAGACAGAGGTGGTGGCATTCCTCCGGAATTAGAAAAGGATGTATTTGGATACTCTTTTAGCACATTTGAGAGTAACGAAGGAGACGGCTTTACAACCCTCAATGCCGCACCGGGAGGTGCAAGTACACTGGCAGGCATGGGATATGGCTTACCATTGTCCAAAGCATACGCTGAGTTCTTTGGAGGCAGCCTCCGGATTCAAAGTTATTATGGATGGGGAATTGATGTCTATGTCACCCTTCACTCTCCACGGCATTTAATAAAAAGTTTACGATAGTTACTCGGAATTCATGGTCATTTGGATTGTTTTATTTTTCTCTCCATTCTTTAATTTTTGTACAAGAAAAGCGTACTAATAAATTATTTTAAATCTAGTAGGCAGCCTTAGAAGCAACAGTAGGGTTGATCTTCTTTCCGTCCTTGTTGTATCTAACACGGGGAGGAGGGGTTCTGATGCGGCGGCCCTCTCTGGAGCGGACACGAACAACCTTGCTATGAATAGCGCAAGAGACGCAGTAGTGAGTCTTAAGGTAGAGCTTGGGGAGGGCGTACTCCTTGTAGACGGATTGCTCAGAGATATCACGGATGGCAGCAGCCTCAACCATGTTTCTGACAACATATCTCTTAATGGCCTTATCCTTAGGAACCATTCTAGCGCAGTTGGAGCAACGGATAGAGGTGACATGACCTCTGCCCTTCTTGTTACGTCCGTTGGAAGCTCTCTTCTTAGGCATTTTGAACTAAAACTGTTAGCATTCTAAATACATTAAAGAAAATCTTTGGACTGCTTTAAACCATAGAACTAGATCCAGATTACATGAGAATGAAAAAAAAATGTTGTAAAAGTCTGTTGTAATTTTAAGTAACCAATCCTTCAATAATCAAAACAATTTTTTTTAGATCTGTTCTCATTCTCAAATGTTCCTTCCTGATCGTTCCTAGGTCGGTCGCAAGTTATATATAGTGCAGTTGTGCTTTTAAGAAATCAGACTTAAGCTTTAATAAAAAACATACTTAATATGTGATCCCTTTTGTCGGTCGAGGTGGTGGCGTCGAAAGATATGGACAAAGACGAAGGGTAAGAAAAGGAAGGGAAGAGTGAAAAAAGTATGAACGCAAAAAAAAAAGTCGGCTGCCTGCCTATGCATGGTGAATGCTGGACCGAAGCCCAATTTTGGTTACGAGCCATGCTATTACCATTTGGGCCAATTAAAAAAGTAGTTTCCTATTTTAGAAGGGTACTCAAGATATTTTACTTTAAGTATACTTCAGAACAGGTTCTAGTGAATAATTCAGAACTTTTTCCTAAACAATTTTAACAGTCACAAAAAAATATATTTTCCCTACCCTTATTACTTTATATTTAATAACTCTTACATCAGCGTATTGGTAATCTTGAGTTTTGTACCCTACTGAATATAGATTTTGTTGGAGCGTTCTTGATTGGTCTATGTTTATATACACCATGCTGCTGAATTTTCCGCACCACTTTTGCTTCCCTGAACTTTCCATTAAATCTGGACCTCCCTACATACCATAAATTTATCCAAGGTATTTATATTAGTTCTTCTTTCCGAACCTGTTTTGAATATTGAAATCCGAAACATTTCTGGCATGAAGTAGGTAAACATCTGGACTTAACTTCTATGCGTGGTGTAATGAGTTGGGAATATAGGTCGGTATGGTCTCATTTTTATCAACTGGTAAGAGTTAAAATAGTAGTGACTTTTGCAATGCAAATTTCAAAAAACCAGGAATTCAACATTTCCGATACTGGCTTCATATGCTATTTGACAGCAGTCCGATGTCGTTTGCATTACACATCCCCCGATCAAGCTCTTTTTCTTTCTGGCAAACTTGCTTATCGTGAGCATAATGAATATAAACAATTGCCATGCGTCAAAAAGAAATCTGACCATATCTCAATCACCAACTCTATTAAGTTAACTTTTGATTAATGTGACCGGCACTTTCTGTCATCAATTATCGGGGAAAATTGTCTTTACTAACTCTTATTTAGTATAATGATTGCTTGTGCTCTTCGTAGTTCTCTTCTGGTTGTTAGACCTGCTGCTAGACCATCTCTTCGCTCTTTTTCTGCTGCCGCTTTTTTTAGTAAGAAAAATTGTTTAAACATTTTTAATCCAATTGCTAATGTGTCTCTTAAAAGGAAACAAGGAAATTGCTACCAAGACTGCTGCCAATCTTAGCGAGGTTGAAGGTCCTGAGACTTTGATTGGTACCGCCGCTTCAGAGGGAACCGTCCCTACTGATTTGCAACAGGAGACCGGTCTTGCTCGTCTCGAACTGCTTGGCCTTAGAGAGGGAATTGACGTGTTCGATAGAAGGCCTTTGGATGCCAGCCGAAGAGGAACCATTGCTGATCCTATCGTAGTTGACAGTTACGAGAACTATAGATACGTTGGGTGCACTGGTTCTCCCGCTGGTTCTCATCCCGTCCAATGGTTGAAGCCTACCACTGAGAAAGTTGGTCGCTGCTGGGAATGTGGCAGTGTGTACGCTATCAATGATCTTTCTGTTCCTGGTGAGGGTGACGGCCACGGACATGGACACCACTAAGCTTTTTAATTCTGTTTACTACTTAACTAGCCTTTTATTATGCATTAATTGAAAAAAAAAAGAAAAGCAATTAAAATTTGAAATTCGCCTAAATTTTTCAGAACGGTTATGGAGTCATTCTTTAAGGCTGAAAACTGCTTAGAAATATTTTTGAAAATAAAAGGTTCATCAGTACACGGGGAAATCATTTGCCTTTATTAGCCATATTCGTCAAAGCTTTTTGGAAACGGTCATACAAGAGTTTTCTTATTTTAATTCAATAACTTAGCTTATTTGCAAGCAAATAAGCTCTCCAAAGCTTTGACACATAGTTTCATGTATTCCACGTCGCCTGGTGAAAAACTGCGATGCTCGTGTGAGAATCCTGCCATAATGTAACCACCATACTTAAGCTTTACTTTTACATTTCGAGGTATCAATTCTAGTTGAGAAAGATCTTCTTTTTCATCGTTAGCATCCGCATTTTGATTCGTCTTAAATTCAACGGGTTGAACAATATTCAGACGGGTATTCTCTTCTAGCTTCATTTTTGCAGTTTGCTCCCTACAAAAATGGGTATTTTGTTCCATTTTCAATCCCATATGCTCCTCTGCATCTATATGCCACTTTTCTCCGTATGGTTTATTAGTTTCTAACTGATTGCCAAAGGTATCATCTGGAATAGGGTCTTTAATACCCATTATTGCCATCTCTTGTACCAATTCATCAAAGGGGGGAGTTCTATCAGTGCCATCTACTAGTTCAAATGGTCTAAAAAAGCCAGGAGCTGAGAGTGAAGTTGCATTTGGTTTGTCAAAAACCTCCTTAAAATCTCTTACGGGAGCCGTTTCGTGTGCCTTGATTAAATGTTGAACATTCTTGTCTCCAGACAAACTAAAGGTAGAAAGTTGATCCCAAAGTCTTTTCCTACGGCATAATCCTGCAGAGCATGCCGAGAGGAGGTCGGGGGTATCATAGCCTTCATTGGAGCCACCAGCGTTTTCTTGGTTTAAGGATCGAAAATAAATCTTTGCCCTTGACTTTCGAAATGGCATAAAAATTCCAGACGGGTAAGGTGAGGAACTGCTAAAAAAAAAGTCAGTATCATTGAATAAAATTTTATTTTGATTAAGGTACTCAGAACTGTCAAAATGCATTCCGTACTCTGAGTTGAGAACCTGTGTATGCACTTTTCGATCAAATTTTAAGTCCTCCTTTGGTAGCCCAGACCCGCCGAGTAATCTTATTTTGGTGCTTTCTCCTAAGTCCTGACCAAGAATCTCCTTATCAGCTAAATCAAACAAATCCCCGTTCTGGTAACTTTCCATCTTTTCATACGGAACACTAAACACCAAGTTTGTTCGAATTTCTATGATGTAAGCTACACCGAGACCTAGTGCTTGCACAAGAATCTGTGCAGCACGCTCAACTGCTGCTAGAGCATTTTGCGATTCCATCAATTCTTGGGATATTTCAAAAGAATGTAAAATGGAAGGGTTGCAATTAAGTTTTCGCAGGCCAGTTAAACCGAATTGATGTGTAACATCCGGAACAATGTCCCTAGAGTTATCATTGGCTCCCCAATTGGCAACCCTTAAATTTCTACTTAGAGACTTTGAAACCCCAGCACCGTATGTATTTAAGGAGAATGTTCTTGGGGAGATTGCTGACGTAGGGAGGTCCACAAATTCTATCACTCTCAAAGCCAATTCGGTTAGGCGTTCAATTAATCCAGGAGGGCAAGCACATCGAATATAAGGATCAAAAACAGCCAGAGCTCCAATAATAATAGAGTTTTTTGACAGCAGGGGCACAGCCGCATATAGGCGAATGAAAGGAGGGCCGTGGACCATGGGATTATACAACATACGCCAGTCATGGCTAGCATCAAGGATTACGAAAGAATCTTTTGAAAGGATGGCGTGGCCATCCATCGAAACATTCCTTGAAATAACCATCAAAGGGTGGTTAATGGAAAATTTTACAACTTGCCTTGTCCGATCAAGCAAGGAAATACTAATCCCAGTCACGTTAAACTCTTCTAAAATGGGATGGCAAAGGTTGTAAAAATAATCCTCACATTCCCATCGCCGCTTGTCAATATAGTTTTTGGTTTCAGCAGTTCTCTTGGATTCGTTGAAAGCTTCTGGAGGCGCCATAAATCCATAATCATTAAAGCAATGAGGGCGTTCAATGTTAGACAAATTTTTGTCCCCTTTTCCATACTCATCAAGGAAGTGTCCCCAGGTTGGCTGAAGGTCTTTCAAAAATAAGGAGCCTATATTCCTTGGGAAAGTGCGCTTTATATGCCGCTTGATTTTTCCTTTAAGTCGAACTAAGCTACTTTTGCTCACGTTTCTATTCCGAGTAAATGTATATTCTTCTGGTCTCTTCCCTCTCTTTGCTTTTCTATGAGTAGATGTGGAACGACGATTCCTCCGGACGCCAGTGAGACTTTCGGAGCTTGCATTGGATGGATTAAATCTTCCAAGAGAACTGGTTCGAGAATTAACTTGAACTAAACTGCGCGAAGACGCCATATCAATCAACTTTCAATGTCCGAGTTCAAAGCAACTAGCAAACTTGTGTACTGTTGTACGCCCTGAGGGAAAGAAGACAGGGAACAGATCAATGTTGGTGAAGTGCGATCAAGAGACGTACTACTCGGTACTAAGTATTTCTGAGAACAGAAGTTATGTCAACTTCTTGTTTGTGCAACGCGAAAAATGAGATTCACCCTAAATTTCACTGTTCTGGACAAAACTTAGATTCTAGACTTTGACGCGCTTCCACAGTTGTGCAGATTTTGAAATTTCAGGTTATTCAAACATTACGTTTATTTTAGTGACCTGGCTTAATACTCGGTTAGTTGGTGTGGGCTTAGAAGATCAGCATGTCTGAAGGTAAGCTCTGACTTTACCACCCATTTACTATTCGAATTTCTGTCCCGTTAAAGGTTTTTTAGTGATCCAACGTGATTTCAGCATGCTAACGTTTTCAATCATATTACAGAAGTTGAAGAACACGAATACGATGATACATATGCTTATGATGGTGATACTGAAATCACTTCAGAGGATTGCTGGACCGTGATTTCTCTTTTTTTCCATGAGAAAGGATTGGTATCCCAACAGTTAGATTCGTTTGACGAATTTATTGAATCCACTATTCAAGGTTTAGTATTAGAAGACTCTACTCTTATTCTAGACCAGCCTGCACAACATACAACAATCGACGACAACATTAATAAGCGATATGAAATCAACTTTGGAAAAATCTACTTATCTCGCCCTACAATGACCGAAGCTGATGGTAGTACACATCCCATGTTCCCCCAGGAAGCTCGTCTTCGAAATCTCACCTACTCATCGCCTCTATATGTTGATATGGGAAAACGTGTTTTGCTTTCTAAAGATGAACAACACGTTAATCCCGCCGATGTTGAATGGCAACCTGTTGCAAATGAATCTGATGACGCTATATCTAAGGTATACATTGGAAAAGTGCCTATTATGCTTCGATCCAAATTTTGCATGCTTCGTGGACTTCGAGAGCATGAGTTTTATGAGTTAAATGAGTGCCCTTATGATCAGGGTGGTTACTTCGTGATCAATGGGTCAGAAAAAGTTTTGATTGCTCAAGAAAGAAGTGCTGCCAACATTGTTCAAGTGTTTAAAAAGCCTGCACCTTCGCCTATTTCTCATGTAGCAGAAATTAGAAGCGCCTTAGAAAAGGGCTCAAGACTTATTAGCAGCATGTCTATTAAACTTATGGCCAAGGGTGAACGTACAATTCGAGCAACACTACCATACGTAAAAAGTGAGATTCCTATCGTTCTTGTGTTTCGTGCTTTAGGCGTTGTGCCAGATGGTGATATCTTGGAACATATCTGCTACGACCAGAATGATACAGAAATGCTCGAAATGCTTAAGCCCTGTATTGAAGAGGGATTTTTTGTTCAAGATCGAGAAGTTGCTTTGGATTACATTGGCCGGAGAGGAAGCGCCACTGGTATCACACGTGAAAAAAGAGTGCGGTATGCTCGAGATATTTTACAAAAGGAACTGCTGCCGAACATTACACAGCAAGAAGACTTTGAAACCCGGAAGGCTTTTTTTTTGGGATATATGGTTCATAGACTTCTTCTTTGTGCATTGGATCGACAGGATCCAGATGATAGAGATCACTTCGGTAAAAAACGATTGGACTTAGCTGGCCCTTTGCTTGCCCAGCTTTTTAGGATCCTTTTTAAAAAGCTCACTCGAGACATCTACCGTTACATGCAGAAGTGTGTGGAGACCAACAAAGATTTTAATTTAACTCTTGCAGTTAAGTCTAATACCATTACAAATGGCTTGAAGTACTCTCTCGCGACAGGAAACTGGGGTGATCAAAAGAAGGCCATGTCAACTCGAGCTGGTGTTTCTCAGGTTCTCAATAGATATACGTTTTCTTCAACACTTTCCCATTTAAGAAGGACAAATACTCCTATTGGAAGAGATGGTAAAATTGCTCGCCCTCGTCAGCTTCACAATACCCATTGGGGTATGGTGTGCCCAGCAGAAACACCTGAAGGTCAAGCGTGTGGCTTGGTTAAAAATCTGTCTCTCATGTCATGCATCTCTGTGGGCACACCTTCTCATCCAATTGTGTGCTTCCTAGAAGAATGGGGTATGGAACCACTTGAAGATTACGTTCCGCACGCTTCGCCAAACGCAACCCGTGTGTTTGTAAATGGTGTTTGGGTTGGTGTTCATCGTGACCCCACTTTAATTGTTGATACAATGAAAGCTCTCCGCCGTCGTGGTGATATTAGTGCTGAAGTCAGCATTATTCGTGACATTCGTTCCAAAGAATTCCGTATTCTCACTGATGCGGGGCGTATTTATAGACCACTGTTCGTCGTGGACAGTGATCCCAATAGTCCTCGAAAGGGAGAGTTGAAGCTACGCAAGGAAGACGTTGAAAAGATTCTAAGTTCAGAAGATGACATGGATACTGGAGAGGAACCTGTAGGGTGGGCATATCTAGTTAACAATGGTATTGTCGAATATATTGATGGTGAAGAAGAAGAGACAGTAATGATCGCGATGACACCAGAGGATTTGGAAACGTCTCGCCAAATGCAATTCGGCGTTGAAGTTGCGGAAGAAGTTGATACGCTCCAGCGAGTTAAACCAATGTTCAATCCACACGCCCATACGTGGACACATTGTGAGATTCATCCGAGTATGATTCTTGGAATTTGTGCAAGTATCATACCCTTTCCTGATCATAATCAATCACCCAGAAATACATATCAGTCTGCAATGGGTAAACAGGCCATGGGAGTGTATCTCACTAATTATGCTGTCCGCATGGATACTATGGGAAACATTCTATATTACCCCCAAAAACCCCTTGCCACGACCCGATCCATGGAGTTTCTTAAATTTAGGGAACTGCCTGCTGGCCAAAATGCCATTGTGGCTATTCTGTGCTACTCAGGATACAATCAAGAAGATTCCATGATCATGAATCAAGGAAGTATTGATCGTGGTTTATTTCGAAGTTTATTTTTTAGATCTTACATGGACCAGGAGCGAAGAATTGGCATGTCTGTTGTTGAGGAGTTTGAGAAGCCCACTAGAGCTGACACTTTACGCCTGAAACACGGTACATATGATAAGCTGGATGAGGATGGTCTTATTGCACCAGGTCTTAGAGTTTCTGGAGAAGACATCATTATTGGTAAGACTGCCCCAATTATTCCTGACGCAGAAGAACTTGGTCAGCGCACCAAGTACCACACAAAGCGGGATGTGTCAACGCCGTTACGCAGTACTGAACATGGTATGGTTGATCAAGTGCTTCTTACTACTAACCAGGAAGGGCTACGATTTGTGAAAGTTCGTATGCGAACAACCAAGGTACCTCAAATTGGAGACAAATTTGCTTCTCGCCACGGACAAAAGGGTACTATCGGTGTCACATATCGCAATGAAGATATGCCTTTCTCTGCATTGGGTGTTGTTCCGGATCTTATTATCAATCCTCATGCTATTCCATCTCGAATGACAGTTGCGCATTTAATTGAATGCTTGCTTAGTAAAGTTTCATCATTATCTGGCTTGGAAGGTGATGCCACTCCATTTACTGACGTTACAGTTGATGCTATCTCCAAACTTTTAAGAGAAAATGGCTTTCATTCTCGTGGCTTTGAAGTCATGTACCATGGACATACTGGTCGTAAGCTAATGGCGCAAGTTTTTTTGGGGCCCACGTACTATCAAAGACTACGACACATGGTAGACGACAAAATTCACGCACGTGCCAGAGGCCCTATACAGATTTTGACGCGTCAACCTGTAGAGGGCCGATCTAGAGATGGTGGCCTTCGTTTTGGAGAAATGGAGCGAGATTGTATGATTGCACACGGTGTAGCGGGATTTTTGAAAGAGAGATTGATGGAGGCCTCTGATGCATTCAGAGTCCACGTTTGCGGAATCTGTGGATTAATGTCTGTGATTGCCAATTTGAAGAAGGTACAGTTTGAATGCCGATCATGTAAGAACAAAACAAACATCTATCAAGTTTACATGCCATACGCTGCAAAACTTTTGTTTCAAGAGTTGATGGCTATGAACATTGCACCTAGATTATATACAGAACGATCAGGCTATTCTGTCCGAGTTTGAAATAATTAATTAAACACATAAACGTTACGAAGAAAAAAATACATTCGATGACCAATTATTCATTTTTTATCATGCACAGCAAACAAATAAATACAGAGGCGAGAAAAGATATACTGCATTTATGTGTTATTCAAAGTTCATAATTCCATGTGGTCATCACCATCAGCATCTTTCTTGTTAGAGCCAGAGTCTGCTTCCTCAGTAACGGCATCAGCATGAGTTGTGCTAGAGCCAGCACCCGACTCAGCAGCCTGCTTTTCCTCTCTTTCCTTTTTCTCCTTTTCTTGTCTGGCCTTTTCGTCTTCCATGGACATTCTAAGAGCCAGTGCAAGTTCAGGGTCAACACTAGGATCGATCCCAAATTCATACAAGTCTCCGCCATCTGCTTGCGCAACACTTCCTTCAATACCTCCCACGCCACTGTCTTCGTTGATGATGGGTGAAGTAATAAGAATGTCGGAGAGTAAATGGGGACCAGGAGGAATTGTAACAAGATGGCTATTGTCCCCGCTATTAACACCCTCGATAAACTTTTCGAGCTTTTCCGTATTTTCAGTTTCTTCACCAAAGTTAATGAAATCCACAGCGACGTTATTTTTTTTCATCTTCTTAGCTAACTTAACCAATTCTTTCGTATCCTCGCTAATGACACTTCCAACAAAGACAATCACTCTCTGACGTTGGACCTTGTTTTGTCGGTGTTTCAGAGCAAGCTGAGAAGTTAGCTTTCGTGTGATCAGTGATTTTTACATTAACTTACAGCAGCAACTTGAATACCAGTAGAAAGCTGCGATTGCCCTTCAATGTGTGTGTTATGGAGACCAGAAAGAATCTTTCCAAAATCTGAAGAAAGGGTGGCAAGTACGGCAGGGCTTGAAAAAACATTAGTACATCAATAATGCGCCATCGCAATAGCGTTTACTCGTATTGCTTACCCTTTGCCGCCCATACTCATCAATCCAACGGTGTTTTCCGGATTCGATTGAGTTTTTGCGTTGAAAATTAATCCAACTGCGTCGACCTGTGCATCGAATCGCGTTGGTGTGTAATCCCCATTCCTCGTGAATTCCGAGTTGCTTTAAAGTTTGAAGAGGATGTTGCTGTTTCTCGATTTACTCTGTTTTTTGAGTGTCCCGAGGAAGTTATGCTCCAGCGATTGCTGAAGCGTGGAGAAGCCTCTGGTCGTACAGATGACAATATTGAGTCGATTCGAAAGCGGTTCCGAGTTTTGCTTTACCCTACCAA
>JAKVQY010000118.1:0-25714 GCA_030463045.1 Geotrichum macrosporum
CAAAATTCAAATAAACAGTTTTAGAGCGATTCCAAGGTTGTGACCTGGTTATTACTGATGCAAGTCCTTTTCAATTTGCTATTATAGTGGCAATGTTTTTATGAAGAAAAACTGTAATTGCTTTTATTTAGACTTTATATAACTACTGTTATCTACTTAGAATTCGCTGTACACCATGTATATAGATGAGTTTGACGGTGAAATCAAGCTGATTCTGAAGTTGGAATTAAAACTCTGTTACGGATGGGACATTGGTTTAGTAAATTTTTGTGCAAGTGCTTCACAGGCTGTACACCATGCAAACCTATTTTTGCAGAATATAGTAATTCCTCGTTCCTATTTACCACATCCTATGTTTAAGCCTTTCTGTTTTGGAGCTTTGTGGAGGTATTCACCTTACCACAAAATTGTAGCTTGTAGCTCTGCAAGCCGCTACACATGTGTCAGAAACCCTCGTTTGATAAGCGCTAACCGTAAGTTTAAATTTCTCAAGACTCTGCCTTCATTGCATAAGAAAAATTCTGCATGGGCTCGTATGACTTAATATCACTCATAAAGCTCCTATCAAATGTAAAAATGATACTAATGACGATAAAAAGGGTTTATCTAGAAGTGCAATATCGCATATTATGATTGGCTATCGATAAAAAAGTCTTCTGTGATATTTGACAATCTTCTTATGGTCAGGCGTGAATGCTATTAAGTTTAAGAAATTATCATGTATATGAATGTATAACCTTAGCGTTCCTTGGTCCGCAGTTATGAAATATAATGAGTGGTCTACTGATATCGCACATATTTACTTTGTGATATGTGAAGACTTGATGAATTACTTACTATCTACGGCTGAACAAACTTTAGCTCGTCTGAGTTAAAATAAACAAATGAGTTATAATATTTAAAGGAACGAAAAGAATGAAGACTGGTTGCGAGCAGTATCTATTTCACAGCTCGAACTTTCAGCGCAGTTTAACGTGGCACAATATTAGCAGAGCATTACACGAGACAAATTGCCCGGGATTCTAAAGCACCAGGCATGAATACCAGCAATAGCACATACATGTATAGTTTTTGATGCCAAAATAGTAAAGATTGAAGAAAAATTGTCAAACAAAAATTTATTTATTATCAGAGAAACGTGATGGACAGATTGGAGAAAGTTATAACTTAGTTGATTCCAAGAAGTTCCACCTCAAACTATCAGTTTGTTTAGTTAGCACTTAACCGGCCAGTGTGTATCACGTATTCTGCCTCAGCATTGTGTTATTACTTACGATTAAAGTGGCGTTAGGCGGAATCAAACCAGGAAACCCTCTGGAGCCGTAGGCGTAATCTCCAGTAATCGTAAGAACTGCCTTTTCGCCCAGTGAAAGCTGAGGAACACCTTCATCCCATCCACGAATAACACGCCCCACGCCAATGGGAGTCTTAAACGGAGTTCCTCGATCCCTAGAGGAATCGAACTTTTTGCCAGTCTCTAGAGTTCCCACGTAATGAATTGTGACGTTGTCGCCAGTTTTGGGGAAGGTCTTGCCATCACCGGGGCTTATGCTATTTACTTGGACGCCCTTAATAATTTTATTATTTTTGATTTACGCACTAAGAAAATTACTTTGACGGATTGATGCCGATAAATGGTCCAAAAGAATGATGGAATGGCCAGCAGATGAGAACGATGCGAGGGAATTCGCCTGAGAATATTCGTAGGCCTAGGTTAAGGGCTTTTTTCATTGTTGTACTTCCAGTCTTACTTGCGTTCCTTGAGTGTCCTACATTGCACATATTGGTTCGGTCGGTGAGAAGGAGTAGTGGCTCTTAATTGCCTATGGTAGCACCGTGAATCGGCATTATGCGCGCTGCTCATAAACTATGCTAAATGATACTAAATGATGCTAAATAATGCTAAGGCTGGCTTTTAAAATATATATATATTTTTTTGTTGTTGTTTGCTTTCCAGTTTTTTTTCTTCCCTCTTTTTTCTCCCTCTTCCCTCTTCCCTCTTTTCTCTTTCTCTACCCAATCTCTTCTTTCTTTTCTCCTGTAGGTTTCTTTAACTACTGTCTGCCCTCTTCTTTGTTCGACGTCGTCGTCTTTATACTTTTCACATACTTTTGTAGTATATGTGAGCATATGTATCTATACTAAAAAACTACTTATATTGGTGACACACTGGCAGTCAAGCGAGTGAAAACAACAAACGAACGAGCCCCAGATACTCCATTTTAAAGCAGAACCGTCAGCAGAGCTATCGTCAAGGCTATCAGAATCCTATATTTAAATTTGAAACCTCTCAACTTCTCTAGACACACAAAAAAAAAAATTACAAAAAACATCATATTTCTTTAATTCCTTCTTTTTTTTGTTTTTTTTCTTTCTTTCTTACACTTCACCTAGATTCATTCTCCTTCTTCTTCTGTTCAAGTCAAATCCTTTCCTGATAGCTACTGCTTTTTGATTCTTGAAACGCCAGCACATTCCCCTTGGTTCTATCCCATCGCCACAACTGCAAAACTATTCAAAAATACACCATAAAAAAAAGAAACCACAACACTTTTTTTCTCCCTCCTCACTCTAAAACAAACAACAAAACAAAAAAAAATTCATCACCACCACCACCACAACTACTATCAATATGAACTTGGAAGCCGCCAGTCTGGACCTTCGAGTCGGTAAAAAGTACAGAATCGGTCGTAAAATCGGCTCCGGATCCTTTGGAGATATCTACCTGGGCACAAACGTCATCTCCGGTGAGGAGGTCGCTATCAAGCTAGAGTCTGTCCGAGCAAGACATCCGCAGCTAGATTATGAAGCTCGTGTGTATAAAGCTCTCGTCGGTGGTATTGGAATCCCCTTTGTGCGATGGTACGGAACAGAATGTGATTACAACGCCCTCGTTATCGACCTTCTCGGCCCTTCTCTGGAAGATTTGTTCAACTTCTGCAACCGAAAATTCTCTTACAAAACCGTTCTTCTCCTGGCTGACCAGCTGATATGTCGCTTGGAATTCATTCACGCAAAGTCTTTTATCCATCGTGATATCAAGCCTGATAACTTTCTCATGGGCCTTGGGCGCCGGGGCAACCAGGTCAATGTGATTGATTTTGGTCTTGCTAAGAAGTTCAGAGACCCTCGCACTCACATTCATATTCCCTACCGCGAGCACAAGAACCTTACAGGAACCGCCCGTTACGCTTCCATCAATACGCATTTGGGTATTGAACAGTCTCGCAGAGACGATATTGAGTCCCTTGCTTACATGCTCATTTACTTTTGCCGAGGATCTCTGCCGTGGCAAGGCCTCAAGGCGCAAACTAAGAAACAAAAGTATGACCGCATCATGGAAAAGAAAATGACCACCTCCTCTGAGGTGCTAACCCGTGGTCTTCCCTACGAGCTTTCTCTTTTCCTCAATTACGCCCGTTCCATGCGCTTTGACGACAAACCCGATTACCTCTATTTGCGCAAAGTCCTTAGAGACCTTTTTGTTCGCTCTGGATATAGATACGATTATCTTTTTGACTGGACACTTGTTAAGTACAACCGATCAAAAGATGCCGGGAACATGGCCAACAGCAACAACCTGGCATACAACCCACAAAAGGCTGTTGCCGATGTTGAAGGAAAGAAGCCTGAAGATGAAATTGACACCAATGCCGCCGCCGAAGTTGCGGGTCCTACCAATCCTGGAGCCGCAGGGATTTCTGCTGCTCCCAAGGCCGAGGAAGGCTTTGAGCCAACATTTGAATCCGAGGACCCAGCTGAAGGTCATCATGATGATGCATCGCACCAACACTGGACCAGAATTAAACATACATAAAGTCAACGCGTCAATATTTTTTTCTTTCATTTCTTTTTAACTTCCATCATAGTCTAATTCAATAACTGTTATACAAAAGTCATGCCTCTGGCTATGGACTACCGTAATGTTGTCAGCTGAACTTTTGTGTGTGTGTGTTAGTTTTTAAAACAATTTTAGCTGCCAAAGGTGCTGTCCAAGGGATGCACTTGGAGGAGGCGGCGCGCTTGTCTAAATTTCTTTCCGGTGGCAGTCGCAAATTTGAGTTTTATTTTGGTTGGTGAAATGTGGCACTGGTCTATAATGCTCACGTGACCTTAATACTCAAGAGAAAATCAAGCATATTTTACGAAACACGACAATGTATGTGTGATCATGTCCTGGTCCAGCGTAAACGTCAATTATAATTTTCACCAGTCAACATAATGTGCCCAATTATTTGACTAAATCATACGCCCTCTCTTCTAGCATTATCCACTCCTATTCAAATACTGTGAGCATTGTCTAAAATGGCGTTCATGCCACAAGCTGGTAAGCAGGCGCCAACACAGCTCAGAGATGCCCTGCAATATACACCATTGGTTTCATTAGTTCCCGTTCAGTCAGGTATGAACGATTTCATTTGCCATTTGTTTCAAGCAATCTAACAACTCTTAGCCTCTGATGTTTTGCCAATACCAGATCCGCGCGTACAGCCTGCTGAGCTCGAGTTCATGACTCCAGAAGAGCGGAACGACTCGACGCGGATCCTGAGCCCACTAAACGAGCCCATCAATTCAGAGCAAGCTTTCCAAATGTTTGAAACTACAACAGCACAAATTGCTGCAAGACTACAGCAAATTGACATGTCTTTTTTGTAAGAATATTCTTGTATGTTTTTGAAGAGGAAAAATTGACATTTGCTAGAGTATTTAAGCATCAATCGTTACCAGAACGCGGAAAGGACAATATTACGGAACGACCTATTTTCTTGTCGCAACTTGCAACTGGCGTCTACAACAAGTCAATTATTCCCTTTCAAGGTATGTGCCAAGTCATGGCTGTTTTGGCCTAATGTTATGCTAACCCTTAATAGTTGCCCACGAGGAGCATCTACCACAAACTATTATTGAGATCCCACCACCTCCGTTGGACGCTAGTCAGCTTCCTCCTTACTCAATCAAAAAGGATGATCCAATAACTGCCATGGCTCCAATGCCAACACTACCTAAGACAGTCAAAAAACATCAAGATGTCAAGACTAAGCTTCAACGAGTTGAGCGTCAATTTGATGAGCTGCTGGACGATATTTTTGAAGCAGATGATTCTCTAGCTATCGACACTTCTTCCAGTAGTAATAAGACTGACTCAGTCAAGAATTCACATTGGTTTGCGCTAAGTGGCTCTTCAACAGAGCCGTGCCTAGCAAACGCTACTCTCATCTCCTTGGAGGATTCACTTCGAAAAATCAAATCCTCAGAGTATTTTTTGAAAAATTTAGAGTTTGACCGAATTCAAAAATTATACAAATTGCTTGAGAGGTCTTTATCTAACGCAGATGCTGTGGCAGGCTCAGCTTCTGAACTTCTGGATAGCGAGGTGGAAAACATTGAGCGGGTTGTTCTCATCTGTGATAATGCTATCAAGGCGATTAAAGTATTATTTCGAATATTCTTATCTGAGCGACCGGAGAAAACTCTCCTTCCGGAGGATTTACTAAATAGCGTCATGGACTTGATTTCAAAAATTCTGGAAAATCACCTTTTGCCATTGTCTAATATGGAACTCGGAGTCCATCCAATTATCCGCCTAAAGGGAATATTTGGCGGATTTTGTCAAGAGATGATACACATCATTGACATCCTTTCAGTGTTTTCGGCTTCTGCAAATCTCAACGAAGCCTCTATTACCAAACTCGAGTTTCTGTCTATTAAAATTATTTTTTACGAATCCACTTCCAAGCCTCGTGATTCGCTACTAGGAGTCACCAATATTGAATCTTTAAGAGTGTCTAGTATGCGATTGACAGCGGTACTCTACGGCCATTTCCCTGAGCAACGGTCTTTCATCCTTGACGAGATTTTGAGTAGTTTTACAAAACTTCCAGTAAATAAGTCTGCACGCCAGTTCCGGCTCGCAAACGGTGTCACAATTCAGCTAGTCAGTGCTCTTATTATGCGGCTTGTTCAAACATGTGGTTCAATGGAATTTGAATTTGTAAACTTTCGGCTGGCCGAAGTTGACACCGGAGACGTTCGTGATCAACTTAAAGTTAGACGCAAGGAGCTTACTGAAGTTTCAACAGCGGCAATTAATGATTCCTCTAACGGCGCCTCAGAAGTCATCAACTATCTTCTGTCGCGAGCTATGAAAACGTCTAAATCTGGCGATTCCCCATTTCGATCTCTGATAGACTTGTTCATGGAGGACTTTCTAAATGTGCTTTCCAATCCAGAGTGGCCAGCAGCCGAACTATTGCTGTTTACCCTTGCAGCTTCTCTTACTAATATTTTGGATACTGATAAGGATGGTGTAAATGTATCGACCATGTCTTTGGAGCTCTTAGGATCTATTATTTCTAAACTTTGGCATTTCAAAGAATCTGAAGATAAACTTATTGATCTCTCTGTCACCATGTCCATTTTAACATTCACTCAGTTTACAGATTCTGTACACACAGTTTTGCTCTATCTTCAAAGTCTCACTAGCAAAGACTCCACTATACTAAGTTCTTATCGGTATTTTTTAACCCTCTATGCCTCTATATTGTCTTCATTATTGGACGTTATGGCTGATGATTCCGAGCTAAAACGCGAGGTTACGAAAAAGCTAGATGAAATTATCGTTAATGGAAAGGAAGGGTCCTGGCTGGATTACGGCAAAGACACACATTCATCTGCAGCCACCTCTTCGACGACTTCCGAGACAAGTCCCAAATCAATTGCGTTTTCAGCCTACGATCTATTTTTATATTCGCGGAGCTTAAGCAGGTATTATGACCGGATTTTGAGTTCTATATTAAGGTCACTCAACCATTCAAAAATCAATATGCGCACCAAGTCCCTGCGCATTGTATCTCAGTTACTTGCACAAAGTCCAGATATTTTTTCTCTTCCGCAGGTACAAAAGTCACTTTCTGAAAGGTTGATCGATAACTCATCTCAGGTGCGTGATGCAGCTGTAGATATCGTGGGCAAGTATATTGTACTTAAACCTGAGTTTGCAAAAGACTTCTATATGATAATATGCGATAGATCTAGTGACACTGGTGTGGCAGTAAGAAAGCGCGTTGTGCGACTGTTGAAAGATATATACAACGTTCTAGATGACTTTGGAATGAAAATTGAGATTGCAGATCGATTGGTACGAAGAGTTGAGGACGAGGAGCGTACCATTAGTGAATTGGCAGTAGGTATCTTGACCGATTTTTTCTTCGGTCCTCTTGACTTAGGGGGTCTCAACCCAGGTGACATTCAATATCAATATGCACGTAAACGAGCCACTGAGACAATTTCACAAATTTTAGAAGCGGTCTGGAAGCGAGGAGATAAGACTGCCCGACTTTTAGGCCAGTTTTTTGTTACATTGTTTCATCCTGTCAAAGGGATTAGCTCCACCACCGCTCGAAGTACAGCTAAAACTCTAGTTGAAGAGCTCACTGAGCGGGCATCTGAAGAACAAGACGGTGAATCTCTTGATAAGCTTCTAGGTTTGCTGTCCGAAATTGTGAATGCAAATGGTTCATTTGTGACGCAGGATCAATTAGCCCTATTACTGGGTTATATTGTGGACGAAGCGGCTAGCAGTTCGACGCCATTAGCATGCTATTATGTGTTGCTCATATTCAGAAAGTCGCTTGATAACGTTGGTCCCTTGCGTCCGCAATTTCTTCAAGATTTGCAAGGTGCACTTCTACGCCGGCTGAGCAAGTTCAATATTCGTGAACAATCTGAAGCTGTCGTATGTTTGTGGAAAGTACTAGTGATTCAAAAAGATACGAAAAAAATTGCAGCCGTTGGTTTGTCTTGCATTAAAGCAGTTGATCCATATATCAAGGCTGCTACTTCTAAAACGCTGACTCAGTCCGACCCCAAGTTGATCAAATTATCACATTTGCTAGGTAACATTGGTCGGTATTGTGATTTAACTGAAAATATGACCGCATTCGCAACTGTGCAAACGAAAAATCCATCAAACTCGCTTGCAGAACTTATCATTAGGAAACAACTGGTATTCTGCGAGCCAGCCCTTCCTGTTACAATTCAAAAAGTTGCTATTCGTACCATATGCAATGTTTGCATTACACACCCGCTCATGTTTTTATCTAAAGCTGTGTTAAAGGTCATGGACTTTATTATGAGCGGCGATAGTCAAGAGCTGCGAGAAACTACTATGAAGATGATGATTGAGTTTTTGTACTTTGAAGAAGATACAGCAAACGCTACGGCGGCTCTTAAATCGGTCAAGAACGGCGAAGAAGTTGATCTAGGGGTATTTCACGGAGTCACCAACAAGTTTGTAAACGATGGTGCCTCCGCTTCACTCATGCAGCGATATCTGCCAAAAATCATTGAGTTTGCAACGTCTGGAGAGACAGACTTTGCGCTGACTGCCACGCTTCTCTTAGAGCGTATTATCCGTCAGGGGTTTGCTAACCCACGTATTGCAGTAGGTACTATTATTGCTTTGGAGACGTCGCGTCATCGGGATATCTCCGCTGTTGCCAAGGGAATGCATGCCAAATTACACGACAAGCACGAAAGTCTAATTGAAGGCAGTTATGTTGAGGGCGTACGTACTGCTGCCAACTACAGAATCCGTTTAGCCACAACTGATGGGCTGAGTATTCACGAAGAATACGACAGCTTTTCATATTTCTATCACTTCATGAAAAACAATCGACAGAGCAAGCGCAAATTTTTGCTGGGTGTCACTAAGACTATAGACTTTAAGCCGAGTGGTAAGGTCACAGCGCTGGATGAACATATTAAGTATCTGGCTTTTACGGCAAATGCGCTGTCAGCATTGCCGTTCTACACTCAAGAAGAGGTTTATACAACTATATATGGGCTTGACAAGATCATAGCTGGAACTGGCGTGCATGTCACTCATTTAGTAGAGATTGCTATGGAAGATCGCGAAATGACTGAAGGTCAACTTAATGGAGCCAATCCTTCAAATTCTGTGTCTGAGAAAAAAAGAGAAACCCCTCCAGGGTGGGAGAAGCTAGGTCGTGCTGTCATCCTCGTTCATATGATTTGGTGTCTACGGACATTTCTGAGAACTGTCTATAATATTTCAGAATCTCGGTGTCGTGAATTTAATCCGGCAAAACCAGGCAAAGACCCCAAACCAATATCTCGAGTTTCTTCCCATACCAATGACAAACTAGCTCTTTTGACGAAATTGGATTTGACCAGTCCATTTGAAGATGATACGCAAACCGGTTCGCCCGCAAATATAGCGAGAGCACAAGTTTTTTTGAAGCAAGTTTCACCCGAAGCTCTTAATCCTGAAGAATTCCAGTTGAATGACGATGACCAAAGGTCTCACGACGAGAGCAATAGTTCTACATATACTGCTGGGATGAGTTATGCGGGCGGTTCAATGATTGAACCGACTTCTGCAATTGTAACGGCCCAAATTGGTACAAAGTCGATGTCATCGCCAGCGACAGCTAGTAAAATATCATCGCCAATATTAACATCCGTCCCGCGACCATCGCTATCCTCGTCAACAATGGCTGCCAAATCTTCACCATTGCAATCCTTGCCTACGAAAATAGGGCCAACCTCCCCAACTAAGAAAAGGAAACCAGAGGGATTTTTTGCGCAATTGAATAGTGCCAAACGCTCGCGACCCGATTAAATATCGAAAACCAAACTCATGATTTTCTTAAAATAAGTAATATAAAAAAGAAAGGCCAAATATAGCCTACGACTTCTCTCACAAGATGGTTCTGGCAAATGTGGAGAGATGTTTTAATTTTGAAGTTGAATTTGTAAAACTTTTGTTTGAAATTTTTCTTAGAATAGTTCATTTGTCAATACTCCTATTTCTACTAATTTACTGCTGTACGATGTAAAGTTGAAACGGTCTCATATCTCGAACTATTATCTTGCCCGCGGGGACTGAGAAAAAAGCAAGAAAACGAAAAGGTAAAGAAATGAAAAAAAATAAGTGATAACAGATTTAGAATAAAAAAAATATACATCAAGAACAAAGTTTTCATAACTAGCCACATAAAGATACTACCAAATAGTCTTCCTTTTTGTTTAGGCTTTCGTTTTAGTTCGTTTATTGTTTACCGCTGCAATCAACTCACGCAATTCCCGAACACCCTTCGATGCTTGCATATTTGTAACTTGCAAAGTTTGTTTCTGCGGCAGCGGAGGTTGTGCAGATCTTGGAGAAGACGGAAACGCGTTTTGGGCCTTAACAAGTTGTGACTCACCAACTTGTTCTTTTAAGCCAGGCGTAATTTCTCGTTTACGCTTTCCCGGTAATGGCAAGTCGTTGCTCTTGTTGCCGTTACTAGTTCGATTAAACGTATCGCTGTTAGGTATTGATTCAGTCTGTAGAGTGAGTGATGTCGACGCCATTCTCTCGAAAAAGTGTAAAGAATTCATTGATTGAATTTTTTGAAGTCTTCGACTTCTCTCGTCTGCTTCCTCCCTCAATTTGGCAATGTATGCTTCGTACTGATGCTTTTCACTCTGCTCAATCTGTAAACGGCGCCCTGCCTCTTTTTCCTCTTCACCCTTGATACTAAGCTTTCCTTCAAAACTATGCGTCAACTTCTCAATAGAATTTTTAAAAACAAGCGAAGGATCCTGGGATTGCTGACTAGTATTGTTGCCGCTTGTATTGCCAATTGCACAAAATATAACGCTGTGTAGTGCGCTTTTAAATTCCTTCAATCCAAGTATTTCAAGCACCGCGTCCCTTGAAGCTCCATCGTCACCCCAGTACATCAGCAGCAAGTCTACTTTATACTCAGTATGAGCTTGGATTCGCGACATTATAGCTGAGAGAGCTTCTTGATCATAACCGAGATCCTTGTCAGGCTGACCGTCCTCGCTAAGTCCAATGAAGACAATCAACTGGCAAATCTTTTGATACGTAGCCTCATCTTCTTGCAGCTGGTCAACATAAACGGTGGTGGTTTTAGTACTGCTTTTTACTGGCCGTCCAAGACTCAACTTAGTTTGAAGCCATCGGCCAACTATGCTTTCCCAATTCCGACAGAAACAAGATACTCGTAGTTCTGCAAATCCGTAGCTATATGACTTTCGAAGTCCTGCCTCTAATGGGTCGGCAATGGATTCAGTAGTGTTAAATGGTTGCCAAAAGAGATTTGAATTTGATTGCTGTTTTTTGAGTTCTTTGATCTTCTGTTCGTACCGCTGTTCGGGTGTCAGAGAATTAAAATCTAGATTGAAGGAAGTTCTTTTCGTTGCTTTCTCATTGCTGGGGCCTCCTACTCTTGGCTTTCCAAGCTGCTGAGCAACCAAGAAATACTCGTTCTTACGGCGAATGACTTGATCTAAGCGTACTTTAGCAATAAAGGCTGTGCGCCCTACACACCTCAAAGCTAGCTTGCTGAGTCGAAGGTTGTCCATTTGCACAGCTTTTGCATTTTTCGTTTCCTCAAGTACTAGTTGAGAAACCATCTGCTGAAACACATTATTAAGAGCCCCCTGAATTTTCTTTTCTTTCAGCTGTGCACGTTTAAATTGAACTTTTTGCCACGAAGAAGGAATTATCTCTTCGCACAGAGCCTTTGCAACTAGCTCTCTCATAATTCTTTGAGCTTCCTGTTCTGCATCTTGTTTAGAATAGACATATTTTATGACTGGCTTGGGTTTCGTTGGAGGAGAAGCAGGCTTGGAGACAACAGACGGTATCTCACTCGATAAACCAGAATTCGATGGAAAAAACGAGACAGGTTGCTTCTCCAGAGATTTTGGGAGTTCGGCTTTAGGGGACTCTGGTTTAGAAACCCCCGGTTGAGGTTGCGACAATTGAGGAAAATTGAAATGTGGCTGAGAGGATTTCGCGAAAGGTAAAGAGGTTTGTGGCTGTGGAGGTGTGGAGCCTGCAAATATTACTGGAGAAGAAACAGCAGGCGCAGGTGAAGACTGGTGGACAGTTGGAAATGAGGGTTTGAAAGAAGATTGGGAAGGGAGAGTTTGAAATGATGTCAATTTTGATTCCGGTTTTGTGATGTGAACAGAAGTTCGATATGAAGGAGGTGATGTGTCATCGTATATACAAGTTGGCCAAGATTTGCTACCTTTTTTCACATCAATATAGGGCGTGAAAAAACTTGCAAAGGTCGTCTGGGGGTTTAAACTGGTAGGTGCCACATTTACAGACAGCTGGTTCTGGTCATCGGTAACTACCGCCATGCCATACGATTTGCAAAAGCTTGCTGTATCTTCGTCATTGCCAAAGCCAAGGAGCTTTGTCAATCGAGAGAGAACATATGGCTTGCCACGGGCATGGTATGCACGAGCCATACTACCTAAAGCTCCAAACCGAATATCTTGGAAGTGGCTTTCAAGTAAACATGCAGTTAGGAAAGTTATTTCTTTGTTTGTCGCAATTGCCTGAAAGAAAGCTGCAAATAAATTGGGCGAGTTCTCTTTGACATCCTTTGACTGTACACCATGAGACTGATGCATCATGCCGCGCAATTTAATGGCGTTCTGAATTCTTGAATCGTCGTAAACATCTCGTGGAAGCAGCTGTATTTGCCTATCAATATCTGGATCTTTTATGTGACTTAAAAGTAAATATGAGCGAAACTCTGCTTCCCTGGGGCTGCGAAAGTTACGGTCTCGCTTTCGGTTAGAATCGTATAGTTCAGATAGCGTTTGTAAAGTCTTGTTAAATTGTTCCAGTTCTTGTTGTTTAGAATAATCCTGATCTGAAGTCAGCATTACATGTAATGAAAGAAGATGAATTCGTGCAATTAGCTCGTTGCATTCAATGGCTTCGGGGCCAGAATAATTTTGATAGGTAAAATCTTGTCGGATTGATCTTGTTCGATCCCAAAGAAAAGGGTGGCTTTTTGGTAGCTGTGGAACCACCTTTTCGATTAAATACTGAAGTGTTGAAACCAAAATGTGGGGTGGTCTAACATCAGAAGGTAAAGGTGGAGGTTGTCCGGCAGCTGGACGTGAAAATGCCTTAACTGATAACTCTCGAGATACGACACCATTGGAATCCTAAGGAATGTTAGTAATGTAAATACATGAAAGTGTCAACTGAAAGTACTTTTTCAAAGGGTTTTGTATCTTTTTCGTAAGCTCTGCGAACTCTTTCAAAAGTAGGACACATATCTTGGCAAGTGCCAACAAATATAATAGCATCTTTAAGGTCTTTTCTCGTATCTTGCTGATCTACCAGTCCCCGATTTTCCATTTCTCGTCGTTCAACTTCTCGCATGGCTTGAAGCTGTCTATAAAGAGTTTCTAAATCAGTTCCTGAATGCTGCATGCTTTCTTTTTGAAGCATCTTTTCTTGATTCTGTACATCCCATGAATCAGGCTTTTGAGTGATACCTCGGATAATATTGTGCACGGGAAGTAAGTACGTTGGAATGGCCAGCGTACGTCTTGATCTGGGCTGAAACCCAGATGGCGTAGGAAGTTGTGGCGGTTGACTTAACGCTGGTGTACTACTGCTCTGAAAATAATTTATGCTGTTCATTGAAGAATTTTGGCCTGATACCCAAGACGACTGAGATTGATCCGAGTTTAGCGCGTTGGTTGATCCATTATTTACATGTGCTCCTCCTCTTCCACGTCCCGAGTTTCCCCGCCGTATTTGCCCCCTATTGTTACCTCTTTGGTTTGTATTCGATTTCCCGCTCGCACTCCCATTGGCATTTCCATTGAACTGAGTGTTGAAGGAGGCTCCAGTGTTTGGCACACCTCCAAATGCACTAGTTATTGGTCCTCGATTTTGCTGCGAATGTTCTTGCTGCTGACCAAAAACAAAAGGATTCGATTGATTGAAATTACCTCCATTATTTCCTCCAAATGGGTTACCTCCAAACTGTGAGAACATGTTGGACCACAGGCAAGAAGGACTGTTGCAAGGAAGGATTCGTCAATTTGGTGGTAAATTTATTCCAAGTGATTGAATATACTAAGTCACGTGATTACATTGGGACTACGTACAGTTTAATGTAGAGCTCAGATAACCTTGCGTTCATACTATTGATCCAAATAGCTAGCTCACTTGAACTCGCTCTTTGCATGTTGACTTTTTTTTCAGTTCAAGAGAAATCCTAAAGGATGCTAAAAAAAATGGGAACGGGATTTGAAAAAGAAGAAAAAACGAAGTCTGAGTGGGATTTAGAGCTCTGAGTCTTGTCGTTGCTTAAAACGCGAACTATTAGATCAACTACTATGCTAAGTATGCCACTTTTGAAGCATTCCTCAAACATTGAGTTGAATACTGGATGGCTATAACTGTAAATGTGATGAAGGAGGTCTAGTCTTGGTTATTTGGAGAAGAAGCCCGAATTCATAACTCTGCTCGGCAAGTACCTTCAATTACTAGATCTTGAGCGCGTCATTCTCAATCCCATTGTTATCTTTGTCGGATAATGAACAATAATGTGCGTGTTCTTGGATTTTCTTTTTATTTTGGCCATCTCTCGATTCAAGATTTCCCGATGTTTTAATGCTGCAAGTTGTCATGTAACAATGCATGCACTGTTGAACAATCTCTGTCCTAAGTCACAAATCGCAAGGCGTAAACCCTTAAATAGGCGTGAAACTCCCCTGGATCTTGAACGTCAAACAATTTTGGACTTTTCACTGCGAACTGTTCAATATTCTATTTGAATGGAAACACCTCAATTGCACTTTACAAGAAGATTAATAAAATACAAATGACAAGTTTAACAGCAGAAATTACTCGACCTCCAATAACTCCTTCTATGCCAAGAAGACTGTCCTCTTTGAGTATCCCTGAACCCATCGTTGGGGATAATGTCCGGCTTCCAGAAGGTCAGGAAGGAATACTACGCTACATTGGTCCCATTTCTGGAAAGGCAGGAGAATTTGCAGGAGTGGAACTCATTAACGAATGGGTTTCGCGTGGACGGCATAATGGAGAGTACAATGGGCAAGTCAATAGTTATTTTGGCGCACTGATCTCAAGTCTATTCTAACACGGCCTTTTTGCAGCGAAAAATATTTTACTCCAGACACACCTAACTCTGGCCTCTTTATATCGTACCCTAAACTATTAAACTCACGCTCGCAACAGAAGAGCCACGTTAATAGTCGTCGCTCTTCTCATACTTGTAGCGTCCCTAGTTTGAGGTCTTCGCGAACCCCAGACTTTGCTAACACCCCCAGTCGTTCTTCATTTCAAAGCTCCAATTTGTCAGGAAAGGTTAGAAATAGATTGTCACTATCTGGACCACTCGCAGCACCGCGGCTTTTTCAGAAAAACACTCCACAATCTCAAACATTGGTAAGCAATCCATTCAAGCGCCCCAAGTCACAAATTCTTCGACCTGAGCAAACATTTCCAAGTCTCCATGATTCTAAACCTTTAAACTTGTCGTCTTCAGTGCGAACAACTAGCGGTGCTGAATCGCTGGGAGGTGTATCCAACGTTACCGACTACAGCGCTATGGATAGCGTTATTGTCAAAAGATATTCTGAAGCATATCATGAACATGGAAGTAGTAGTGCAGCAGTTGCCCAAGCTGTGGCAATGGCAGTGTCACAAGTTCAAGCCGAAGCCCAAATGGAAATACATGACCTAAGGCAGCAGCTTAGTATGGCACATATTGCTTTGGATGACAGTAGATCTCAGCTAGAAGAGCAATCCGATTTACTCAAAGAGTTGGAATCGAGTGTTGTGGAATTCCAATTTTTAAAAGAGGCTGAAGATGCCGAACGAGAAGCCAATACTGAACGGCATGACTCAAGGATTTTAGATGACCTCAAAAATACACACGCGCGTGAACTAGAAGAGAGGGATAAAAAAATCACAGGTTTGCGAACACAATTAGAGGAACGGAGGGCTGAATTTCGGGAAACACTTGACGCGTTACATTCGGATATGCAGGAGTCAAATTCAGCATACGTCCGAGAAATTCAGTTCCTACAAGTACAACTTGCTGAAAGTAGGGCTTTACTGGCTAAAGCAAAGGAAGTTGCTGACCGAGTACCAATGCTCGAACGATATATACATGACATGGAAACTAGGGGAATGGTGGGTAATTTAAGTCGAAGTGCGGATCAAGACGCCAAGGTCCAGATCATGAAGTTTGCCGAATTGGAAAATAAACACTTGGAGAAGGAGGAAAGGTTCCATAGTATGCAGGAACAGCTAGAACAAGCTTTACAGAGGTTGAGTGAGCTCTCTATCAATCCTACTCCATCCGCATCATCATCTTTAAATCTGAATGCTACGGCAATTATTAATGATGAGCTCAAAAAACAACTTAAAAACGAACAAGAAAGTTGCGAGCTTTTAGACGCTGAAATTTCAAATCTCGAGTCAGCAGCTAAAACAAATTTACTTCGAGAAAAGGCTCTAGTAGAAGATGCCAATTTTCTGAAGTGTAAGCAGAAAAATAAATCGCCGGAGCTCAACAATAGCCCAGATTTAACTGCGATAACTGTTAAACCGATGCCCATTGCTAAGGTGAATTTGTTTCCAGCTGCTCCATATAGTAATCTTCCTACAACTCCACCACATAATAATGGGCTATTGGATGCTCTACCCATACATAGCATTATTCCATGTTTGACTACTGTAGTCAATGATGTTAAGGTCAGTCCAGAATCAAATATGCTTCCAGGTGCGTTGTCTCCAGCCAATACCAGAGCAATTAGTACGGTTTCAGTCATTACTGCAGCCGCACATCCGCACGGCAGTCCGTCGATAACTGGAACTGCGGCGGCAACTGCAGCAGCGACAATCGCTGCCTCACCAAAGTCTAAGGATAAATCAAGGTCACTCAGCACTAGTTCAACGTTTAAAGTGCTGACAGAAACACTTGCTCCTGTTTTTAATTCACCATCATTTTCAAGAAAAAATGATGAGAAATCTAGTGTCATTAAGGGATTAGAGAAGAGATGTGGCATGTGCGAATGTTTAGGGCACCAGAGTGTTGACTGTCCTTATGAAGAGGAGTTCTAGTAATGCGAGAAATGAAATTATGCTTAGCGTAGGAATAAGAATAAGCCAATAATATTAACTTAGTCAACGCACAAATTGGAAAGCCATACTCGGGCAAAGCTTACAAGAGGCTGGCAGGGAATTTGCCAAAATCATTGTTGTCCTGTCTATCTAGAGTGTAAATGATTCAAGGACATCATTGACATTTGTCCCAGATTACCAAAGATTTTGAGCAACTGTCACGCGAGCGAATCAACTGCAATGCTAGAGGAAACAAGGCTTTACTGACCCAGTCAGTATGTTAGGAACAGTAATTTAATGCTACTAAAACTTTCAGCCCCCTATCTCATACTTGGAACTTTGGATACTATTTCCGTCTTTCACCGAGGGCAATATAGTTGCCATGGTCGCTATCTCAGTGGTTTCACCAGATGTTTACGAAGCAGACGCCGTTTGATTTGCCTCTGCAGAATCTCTATCCTCTCCCTTAAGGAAATTTTGCTTGAAAGCCACTTTAACTGCTAATAGTAAATAGTACTCAAAAAAGTGTCTTTCGAATCTTTCACAACATAGTACTCCTTATTTTTCCTCTGTTTATCTTTACAAATACAAATTAAATGTTAACTTCAATATCCGTCCACTGGCATTTTCTTTTGAAGTTGCAATAAACGCCCAGTATAATCCTGTTTTCTATCCTATTAGCAAGTATGCATTTCCATTCTATTCATACAGGCGCGCTGGGAACAATGGTATGCACGGATCTACCAAATACTATATAGGTACCAAAGTCCCGCAACTCAGTCTCATATTCTATTAGTGCGCCCAATTCCCTTTTCCATATAGTCGGCATCATTGCAAAGGGTAAGAGTCCATAGTGTTCAGGTTTATTTGAGAAAAGGTAGCTTATTTTTCATCTTCGGTTTGTCTGGCTAGATACAGAGCCATTAGTCATTACTTGAATATTGAAGAGCCTGTTTACTCTGAATTGATGGATGAAAGTGATGAGTTTAATACTGAAGAAGAAATAGCGGAGGATATTGTTAGTTATCAGTAAGTTATTAGTGACGTTGGAAATAAGCTAAACATAATAATACAAGAGGCAGATCTTGAATATCACAAATCAAGAATTCCAAAAAAAAACTGTTATTACAAATGTGCCAACGAATTAGCATCAGAGAAACCAAAAAACATTTATCGGACTCTGTAATGAAGCAAAAAAAAAAAAAAAAAAAAAACCTGGGCAATATCTGGCAACCTCCTTTGCGATAAATATGACTCTGATGACACAGTAATGGAACAGAAGGAGGGTTTAAACTGAATCAACCATCACATTACTTGCAATTCAGACAATAAACTCTCTGGGAAGTCGACGAAAAACAGTTAGCCCATATATCTATTACTAATTTCGGCCTGAGTTCATCCATAATCCATTTATACATGTGAAACACCGTGTAATATTTTCTTTCCGACCTCAAAAGATGGCAACTTTGAGGGCAAGTAGAGGTATCCTGAAGCCATCATCAATTTTTCGCCACAATTCTTTTCTAAACGTTGCAATTGCAAATGTTCAAAGTTAGTTGAGTATCCCAGTACTTCTCTGATATCTAAAGAAGTCCTGCCTTTTGTCTCTGGCGTAAGTCCAATCAATATCAGTGTCTACATCTGTCGCTGATACGAACAATGAAGTACTGGGCAATAATGATTTGAAAATCAATAAAATTGCCATCTTTTAATGGCATACTACAATATCAAGTTTACTCTACGCAAGGCGGCGAAACATTTGCAGATTCTAGCATAAGCCCTTACGAAATGAACAGAGACAATGAAGAAAATGAAAGTGGCCCGACGCAGTACAAAACTGTAAGTATCAGTCTAAACTCAACATTACGGCAAGCCATCTAGTCAATGACTTCTTGAAATAATATGCCTGTAGGAAAAAAATTGTATATTCACAAAAAAATACACAGGGTAGCTGAGAGAATTTTTGAGGTTGTGAGGATTTCTTTATAAGGAGATGTTTTTGATTAAACTAGAGAAATTTTCGTTTAATCGAACAGACCAAGACCCATGTCATCGTCGGACTCCTCGGCAGCAGCCTCCTCTTCCTCAGCAGCCTCCTCAGCAGCAGCACCACCAGCAGCGGCACCACCAGCGGCAGCAGCACCACCAGCAGAAGCACCACCAGCAGAGAAGTTGGTCAAGAGCTCCAGCAGGTTCTGGCCAGCAAGGGCCTTAGCGTAGAGCTGGACCCAGATGGGCTCAATTTCCTGGACACCGGCAGCCTCAGCGAGAGTCTGGAGCTTTTCAGCGGTGATTTCAACCTCAGCATCAGCAAGGATGAGGGCAGCTAAAAGAATAGTTAGCAAAACGCTCAACTAAGAAGCTTCATCGTTTAAGACCTACCGTAAGAAACAGCGAGCTCAGACATTATGTATGTGTAGTTATTGTCGAAAGGGTCGGGTTGGAAGAAGAATCGAGAGCTTCAGATGGAAAAAAAAAATAGGTAAATTCATACCACTCACTTTTTTCTGCATGACTGAACCCTACCATATTCTCAATATGGAAATTTAGCAGTCACAACAACTCAGTTTCATATTTACCCATGGTTTGGTGTATATTAAGTCACTAACTAAACTATAGAGAGAGAGGTCATGCCATGCTGATGTCGTTAATATTTAATGTGTGTGCGTATCCAGAATATCGAGGGCGTTTGATTTCGCGTTCGCTGGATGGTGACGGTTCCGTTTCAGGGTCTCCTTCCGTGGAGGATCGCCGCCGCCGTCGGCTGACTTCACTCTGGGAATCATATTTTTCTGGCATTGGCCCAGCATCAATGATCAAAACTTGAGAAATCCTTGCCTTTGTGTTAATTTTGGAAACTAATTGTGCACGCTCCAGATCGTATACTCGTAGATATGTGTCCAGGCCGCCGGAAACTAGCATCGGCCTTACAGACTGTGTGGATAGAGGAGATGAAGATGACGGTGGAGCTGGTGATGGCGAGCGCGAAGGGACAATGTCCTGAGATCCTGTAGATGTTTGTGTGAATGAGTCAATTGAGAGGTCTGAACTCTTATTTTCGTCGTCCTCTTCGTCGTCATCATCATCGGGAACAAAGTCGTTAGAGTGTTGGCCTATTCGTTCTACTTGAACTTCGCCAAACTCTGTTTTAGGGTCCTTGTAAGCAGCATGTATGTGAAGCATACTAGTTCCAGTGTCACCTTTCATCTTGACCACAATTTTTCCAGTAACTGAATCAAACAGTCCCACGCCATTCTGCGTATCTGTATAAACAAGTTCGTGCTCGTTGCCACCAAACCAGAGATTCACCAGTGGGTGGAAACTAACTAACACTGATATTATTGGTTTGCGCGACACCATGGTTTCGTAAATATTGATATGGCCGTACCGCGTACTGGCAGCGATTCGCCAGCCCTGCCTTTGAGGCCGATTGATATCCAAAAACTGAATATCACTAATCCATACTGGACATCGGAAGCCAAACTCATCTTGACGTGGGTTTTTTGCTTGGAACTTTGTACGCAGTCTCTGATGAACAGCATCTTCACTGTGAAGTGCCTGAAGAAACCAAGTAGCACGTACCATGCCGTGAGATTCTGGCTGAGATCGAGACAATTGCATCACCTCCACATCTTTGTCTTTACCGCCAGAAGATACAATTTCAGGTTGATTGGGATGTATTCGAAACACCGACACAGGATCTTTAACATTCGTATACCAATAACTGAACTCACTGTCCTCGTCCTTAAGATCGCGGACAATTACTCTACCCTGAGCACTGCAAGAATAGAGTTTGTCATTAGCAAACTCGAGTCCCACGATCGGATCGATAGCGGATTTTGATGCTCCTTTCCATTCTTTTTCCAACTTTAGTGTTTCCAGAGAATACATTTGAATAACTCCACCTTTGCGAGCAACCGTAATCTGTGCTATCAGTATGTGAAATTTTGAAAAATAAAAAAATTGTTTTAATCAACTCACATATTCTTTCCCACATTCCAGCTTGCATAGAATCACTTTTTGCACATAGACGATCTTCCTTCGGCCGCAAATGTTACGATGGTTGGCTCCTCCGGGAACTGTTCTTCTGGCGTAGCGACATTGAACTCCAGAACTTTCAGTCGTAAGTAGGGGAACTCACTGTTTGGACTCTTATACATACGATTAATAGCACCAATATCTTCTGCTCCAACGAGGACTTTCATATTGAACAAAATCTTTGATACGCAGGGCTTCCATGGAGAAAACACAAATTCGAGTGCACGAGTCCAATTTAATCACGTTTACAACCCTGACCCTTCCAAGAGACTATGGATGTAATTTTTTTTATTTTTATTTTAATTATATTTTTCCATTTGCCGTTCTTTTTTTTCATTTTGCAAATATATACACGATGGCTATTTCACAAGCTGCATCGATTGGCGGGGTGCCAGTCCCTGAGGGTGTGATTCTGCCCCCTCCAGAGGTTCGAGCTACAGTTGAAAAGACTGTAGGATATGTTGTGCGTAATGGACCGTCGTTTGAGGCGCGAATCCAGCAGAAGGAGGAATCTAACGCCAAGTTTAGTTTTTTGCATTTCGATGATCCCTACAGACAGTATTACGAGTGGCGATTGAGTGAGCGACAGGCTGGAGGACGGGAGTTAGTTGAAGAGGGTGGGAGTAGTAATGGTGGTGGTAGCAAGGCCAACGCGTCGACTAGAGGATTAGTGAAGCCCGACACTCTGGAGTTTTCGTTTAAACTGCCGCCAGTATCAGCAGGAGACTACGACGTTATTAAACTGACAGCGCTATACATTGCGCGGAACGGAAACCAGATGCTAAAAACGTTATCTCATCGCGAGGCGAGAAATTTCCAATTTGACTTTCTAAAACCGACACATACGCTCTTTCCACTTTTTACGCATCTTGTGGAGCAGTACAAAAAAGCCATCAATCCTAGTCAGAATCTACTTGACAAAATAAGGGCGGGCAGTAGGGATGCGCAGAGTGTTTTAGATAAGGGCCGAGTGCGAGCGGAATGGCAAGCACATCAACTAGATGAAGCGAAGAAGGCAGCGAAGGATGCAGAGGAAGAGCGTGTTGCATACGCACAGATAGATTGGCATGATTTTGTGGTGGTGGAGACGATACAGTTTACGGATGCAGATAAAAGGGCAAATCTACCAGCACCAATCTCGTTGGCGCAACTGCAATTTGCGTCATTGGAGCAAAAGAAAGTAGGTTCTTTGAGAATTGAAGAAGCACCTCCTGATTTTGAGCCTGAACCTGTGCGTGTGCCTGCACCTGCAGCGTCAGTTGTTGAGCCGACGATTCCTTCTCCTCCTGGGCCATCTCAGCCTTCGTCGGTAAGAGAAGAAGAAGCTGAAATTGAGGAGCGTCGCATTGCTGAACGACGACAGCAGATGGAGCGAAAACAGGAAGCTAGGGCTGGTGGAATGCCGGACAATATGAAGATCCGAACGGCAGGTACGAGCCGAAGGAGCAAGCTGAAGAGCAAAGAGGAAAGAATGATCAAATCTCCATTCACGGGCGAAATGATCGGGGAATCTAAGTACGACGAGCATGTGCGGATCTCGTTGCTTGATCCAAAGTGGAAGGAACAGAAGGCGCTGGCGGAGTCACGGCAGGCGACCACGAATTTGATTAGTTCAGAGGCAGCCAGCACAGTGAAACGATTGGCTAGTGAACTGTTTGAGGGAGGAAATAGCATGAGTCCGGAGGAACAGGAGCGTGTAAAGCGGGCGGCGCGTGAAGTTCAATGGGACGGTTACTCAAGGAGTAAAGACGCCGCGCGGGCTCAGGCAGAAGCCAGTACAAGCGTGAAGGAACAGCAAGAGGCACATCAAAAAGAGTTGGATCGATTGAATTCAATAGGACCTCGTAAGACGTAAATATAAATGTCATTATTAATTATTATACGAGAGTTTTTTTTTTCTGTTTTTTGTTTTTTGTTTTTTGTTTTTGTTTTGTTTTTGTTTTTGTTTTTGTTTTTGTTTGTTATTCATACAAGTTTGAAATGAGATCCTTTTGGGCATAGAAACCTGCAACTATACTTACAGTCATATCTAAAGAGCAGGCTGTAGACTGGGCTAATGGTTGGAGGGCGGGGTTATTGCGAACAAGAATACACTTTTTAGCAAGATCACGGAGTAGAGCAATTTCATCTCCAGTCAGAGTATCAGGTAGTCGTGCGAGCAGGGCGTATATCCAGCGACCCAACAATGGCGACATGTTTGCGGCGACCCACTTGTGGCAGTATGCTATTAGCTTTACGAGCAGATCATGAGGAAAAGAGCAAACAAGGGAGACGATGGGTGGATTTTCAGGGTCCAAGAAGAATTTACGCCATTTGGAAAATGCTTGTGGGAGTACGTTTGGGTCTGCGTACTTTTCAGGGAGCGGAAGTTTTTTTGTAGCAGGAGTAGCGGGGGAGGTTGCAGAAGAAGTTTTGGATGTGGAGAGGGCTGATCTTGCGTGGGAAAATGTTTGCAGAAACGATTTGTGCCATTCAGTGTCGATTGTTAATGAAGTTTGTATCTGGGAGGTAGGTTGTAGTGGTGCTACGGTTGATTTTTTTAAAGGTAAGAGTGGTTGATTCGGGACTGATTTGGGTCGCGCGTCGTCGCTATATGATCTAAGAGTTCTGCCTGCAAACTGTACCACGCCTTGTTGCTGAGGGCGTTGGACATGAACCACACATGGCCTGGCAGTTGCTTCTTTGTTGACTCTGCTGAGATAGTCCATTGCGTTCAATGGCGGGTTTTCCAAGTTTGCTATTGAAGACGCTTTTGCAGGTAGTGGAAATGCTGACCGTTGTCCGGTATCAGAGTCAATGGGCCCAGACGTGTGAGTTGATTTGGTAGATGGTGCCGGTGCATTCTGGACATTGTCATAGTCAAGTGAAGAGGAAGATATGGAATCGGGGAAAGGATCTAGCCTGCCGCCATCCCTAGTAGCTAGAGAAGGTCGTTTGCGGGCTTCTAGGTGGGCGTGAGCTGTACGTTTCCGCTTAGGCATTGTACTAATCTCTTGATATTTTCGAGAGTGAGAGAGTGGAAAAAAAAATAAAAAAATAGAAATTGGAGAAAGTACGCTGACTAATCGGTATTACAAAAGTGTGCAGCAATAAACTTTTGAGAAACGGATTAATGTGAATAGAATTCCATGACTGCTTTAGTTTAAAATGAAATATGGAGGTAATTAGCAAAGAAGCCGGTTTGCTAGTGGGTGCTGGAGAGATCGCGCAGAAATCAAAGGTACAGCAGTTGAAATCCAGTTTGAGAGGAGTCATAAAATGAAAGCTGAAAGCATTTGAAGGAAAGTCCTGCCGCGTGCTCTTCTGCAATTGACGTTAAGTTTTACCTTTGATTATAGTGTGTTTGCTTAATTTGCAAGATAAACCAGCGCCCATTTGAAAGCATATTGTAGTTATTCGATCGATTGAAGATGAAGGAGCAATCAAAAGCGTTGAATGTAATTGTTTTCTGTATCTGAGCGACCTTTGAAAAGGGCAAACTAATATGTTTACGGCTTGCTATATTTGATGTAAATTTAACAAGTGTTCTTTTATGTAAACTAAAAAGCTGATTGAGCAATGGCGGATGGGCGTAACATGAATAACTCGAATTTATGGCTGTGTGGCATTCTTGGCTTTGATAACTCTTTCTCGGTCCAAAAGATTATAGACGTCAAGCAGCTGGGTTTGGCCATGAGACATTAAAGGTGAGAGAAATCAATTGCTATTATACAAATCAAATGAAATTGGTTGGCAAAAGTTCCGAGCGCAAATATTTCCTGATTCATCTTTAAATTTAATGAGTTTAAAGTAAATGTTCCATTTATGTGGAAAACGTTCGCTATTCCAGATATAATGCCTTTTTTTTTCTTCTTCTATTTCTTTGGTTTTTAATGTTTAGATTTCCGGCCAAGAGAATCCAGCCGAGGTGAGAGCAAAAGCCCGGGCATATCATTGAGATTGCCATGTTAACAAGTGCCATCACTATCACCGTGTATAGAAGACTAGTCTGCACCGTAGTGACTCAAATAATACCTTTTTTTTCAAATTTACATGTAGTCTATAAAAGGATGAGAAACTATTGAAGGTTGTTTTGTTTTGAATCTTTTGATGGTGATACTTTTTTTCAAATTTAATATTACTGTGGCTTTCAGACTATTATTTGCTATATATTAAATTTGACAGAGTATCATTATTTGTATACACATGTTGATTCAACATTTTCATTGTATAAAGATTTTTCCAGAACTGTCGAAATTATATTTCGAATAAAGCAAGACTTTATATCAACACGCTGCAAGTTCGCTTTTATAATAGTTTACAATAGTTTCTGAGAGATTGCATTAATGTTTGGTATTCCATTTTTTGAAAGTTTTTCCATGATACACAGTTTTTTCTTTTAAGTTCTTTCTCTTGAGCACTGAGTCACAGTGGCTTATACAATTTATTGTTTAAGTTTAAATGTATTAGTATAAAGTTCTGACATTAAACAAGTGCAAATTTTCATCAGTAGCGGTCTGCATAACAACTATAAAATGTAAAGTTATTAACAATGGCTTTTTAAATATTTCTTGCTATACATGAAATGACAAGAAAACTGTCCAAGGCTCACCTCGGCGCTCGCCCATTTTAACGACCGAGTCGAGCAGTGTATAGCCATTGAGCATTCTTATTCTGACGACGATTCTGCTAGCAGCAACTCTAGTGATTCGGAAGATGGCCTGACTATGCGAAACAGCT
>JAKVQY010000119.1:0-25504 GCA_030463045.1 Geotrichum macrosporum
GAAACGCTTGAATGCAGTGAACTTAGACTACCGCAAGCCATCTGGCTGATTGGTAATTCTTGAGCACTTGGTCGTTGCAAAATCTCTGCGATACTGCAGAAGATTGGGTGAGATCATGGAAAGAGGAAGGCCACAGGCTGCAATTCATAAAGATTCAACGACAGTATCGAAAACAATACATTCAAGTCAGTAGACTCCTAGGTAATACCTTCTTGATACTCGGAGCCTTGGGATTGTAGGAAACAGCACACGCGGGAAATTATACGGACGCAGAGGTAGCAGCCGTTAAAATGTAGAGATATACAGCATACATGCTACTGTCAAGTACACAAATTTCACATCTCGTTCAAGTTCTGTTTCATGTATTAGCGCACTCTTCTGACCATCTCGAAATTCTCATTGACTTTTTATCTTGTGTTGTTCCCTCCCTAGCCTGATTGATGGTTTCGGTCACATAACTCAATATTAGATATACGTCTAACCTCGGTTTCGATATTTTGACTCCGGGTAACAATTGCTTTATCCCATTATCTAAATGGGCTCAGTCAGACTCTTAAGTTTCTTCTTTTAAGTCCCCATTGCTTCAACAGTTACGTCCATTCAAACATTCAACCAAAAAAGTGAAGGAACTCTTTTTTCAGGACACATACCAAGTTTAAGTCACACCTTCAGTTGCGTATTGATATTATATCATGTCAGCTATTGAAGGTCTCGAGCCAGAACAGCAAGATAAATACCAGCAGTTTATGGACTTTACCAACTGGGAAGGCGATCCACAATTACCTCTTCTTCTCCTAAGGTCAGCGAATTGGAATATTGTGGTGCGTTAAATATTATTTCTGATAATTTAACAAACAACTAATTTTGTATAGAGAGCAATTTCTTTGCATTTTGATGAAAGCAATGACTCAAGTACTCTCCGTGGAGCTGCCGCTTCTCTCACGGCGGTTTCTGAAGTTCTCTCAGCAGAATCAAGTAGTTCGCAAACAGATGAATCTGATGATTCTTTAGAGGAAGAAATCGTCACGCTACCTACTGGCAACAACGACGACAGTAACTCGCAACCCATGATACTACCCCCAGGAGGTCTTTTCTCGATATTACAGTCCATCCTGAGTTTTCCTTACAACATGGGAATCAAAACTCTAGGTGGTATTTACTATATATTGTCCAAAATTTTTCCGTTTTTACCGAGATTAACGGGGCTGTCACCTGCAAGCAGTAGTTCAGCTAGTCATTCCCTTTCACGAAGTGCAAAGAATGGTATTGTCACGTCATTTGAGAAAATATACGGCAAAACTGGGCTCCGATTCTTTAAAGGAGAATTTCCTCAGGCGCTCGATCGTGCTAAATCTCAATTCAAATATTTAATAGTTGTGATTCAAGGGCATGAATCTGATTTGGATTGCCCTTTTAATCGTCAGGTTTTGACAGACTCTCGTGTAGTTGAGTTTTTGACCAGTCTGAGTGAGAAGGTGATTCTATGGATGGGCGATGCAGCCACGTTGGAAGGCTCGCAGGTTGCACGAAAGCTAAGTTGTGCAAGGTTTCCCTGTGTTCAACTCAATGCATCAACCCCGCGTTCACTTAATTCCTTTGCTGTTACTTTGAAAACCCTGACTACAATTTATGGCGAGAAAGATCCTATACAGTTCATCACTACTTTAAAAGAACAAATCGACAACCATGAGTCTACAAGAATGTCACTTGTTTTGGACCGGCAAGAGCGTGAAATGGAACGCAGACTTCGAGACGAACAAAATGCAGCATATGAGCGGAGTTTAGCGATAGACAGAGAGCGTGAGAAACAGGCCAAAGTTCAAGCTTTAAAAAAAGAACAGGAAGAAAAGATACGGAAAGCAGACGAAGAAAAAGCAGTTTTGGAGCGTGAACGGCTTGAAGACGAACAAAAGGCATTAAAGCAAGAAAAAATTTTAAACGAAGGGACATGGAAACTTTGGCGCGCTTCTCAACTTGGACCTGAACCCAGTAATAAAAATACAACAGAAAAGTTAGCACGCGTTAGCATTAGGCTACTTTCTGGTGAAAGGGTTATTCGGATGTTTTCGCCAGGTCAAAGTATTGATGATATTTACGCATTTGTGGAATGTTATGGTTTGCTGAAATCTAATACCTTTGTGCCGGACTTAGGGGCTCTGCCACCCGCAAATTATGTTCATAAGTATTCTTTTGATTTGGCATCAACTCTACCCCGCAAGATTTTAGCACCGAATGCTAATTTGAAAATCATTGACGAGAAAAGTGTATGGCCTAGCGCTAGCTTGGTCGTTGAAGTGGAGGAAATTTTAGATGAAGAATAGCCCTTAATTGTCTACAATTTGGTTGAATAGTCTGCAAATCAATGAATTAGATAAAGAGACCTTTTGTTATAGCATTCAGGAATAAATTAGTTTATATGTTAGGATTGAGTTGCTCGTAAATATGTAGTATTATGGGATTGTGAAAGGAATGTTGAAAAGCCCTTAATAAATGCGAATAAATCACCGTTCCGACTCGGGTTGTTTCATATGATTTATCTTATCTGGCATCTTTGAATCCTTTTGTTTTCGTCCCTTCGATGAACTTGAACCTTTGTTCAATAATGTTTGATAAACTCTAGAACATCCATAATGAATAACAGTTCCATTTGGAAATACCGATACAACTGAGTGACCAAGCCTCTTGAAACAAATTCGACATGTTTTTAAATTTGTAATAGTCACTGAGTGTTGTTGTTCTGTAAGTAACTGCTCCTGGGTCTTCACCAATTGTATTTTGCGTAGCGATACTTCTAGCCTAATTCTGTCCCAAGATGATTTAAGATCACGGATGTGGGACGTCAAAAATAAAGAAATGTCTTGTATGCTTGTTGATTCTGGTAGAGCGTTTATTGTATCTAGCACAAACATTCTTGAACCCTGTGATGATAGAAGATTAAGCGCAAAATCTAAACCCTGTTGTTCGTTCTTTTGAAATGACGTTAAATAAAGTGACATGAGTACATGAAGCGCTTTTCGACCTTCTTGTGGGTTTCGATCATAAATCTCCGAGCAATACGTGCGAGCTTTGAAACTATCACGTAACCTGAACATATATATTTCTAATGCGTCCTTGTGCAATCCACGCTTGCCATATAAGATGGCCTCAACTTCCAGTAGTAGATGTGATGTTGAATGTTTTGGTAGACTATCGAGAACTCTCTCAATTTCGTAATGTGATGGCAATAATTTCAAAAATTTAAGCAGTTTTGTAAATGTTTCTAGATTTGCAGGATCGTTATTTGAGTTTTTGACAAAATTCACGTAGGTCACAGCCAATGTTGTGTGAAAATGCAAAGATGTCTCCTTCTTCTCATATATAATGTGTTCCAAATAGCGCACAGTCAAGTTTGGAAAAGTGTGTTCTAAATATTTTAATACCTTACTTCGATCAAGAGATTCAGATTCCATAGAGTCTTCCAAAAATAAATCAATACCATAAGATTCCTTTATAGACATTGGCCAGGCTGCAAACTCAAAAATCAAGTCAATGTTGTCATTGCTCAAGCGCTGAAGATATCTAATGGTTGGTTCAGGACCGTCCAAGAAAGATGATGAGAGGGAGTCGAGGGCACCCAACGAAAAAAGCAGCTCGAGTGCATTCCGATGAAGTTGTTTTGCGAAATAGAAATCAATCAATTCCCGCCATTTTTTCTCCTTGGACAAAACCTTTTCAACAACATCAAAATCACAGTGGTTATGAATGCGCAATAATGGGCCTACCAATGCTGGACTCTGAAAAATAAAACACTTGAATAACGTCGTATCAACTAATACTGCAGCTTCTTTCAGATCCCCATAGATATTCTTAGACAGTTCAGTTCCCTGAAAAATAATGGCGTTTTCTGTTTTAAATAGTGAAGATATTTTCCGACGAGTATCGGAAAGAAAATTTACAAGTGACCGAGTTGCGTTTAGCAGGTCCGTTTTAGACCAAGCAAAAATCTTCGATGATGAAATCGATGATGAATGAAGAGAACTTTCATGAGATTCTGCATATATTTTAATTTTAGTAGACGTATTCAAGCCAAGTCCTCCAGTAATGTCTTGCGATGAAGCCGCAGTTCTTTGAAGAGGTATATCATGAGAGGAAATTTCACCAGTAATTAGCTCCATGGCTTCAAGTAGGTCTTCCGCTGTACCTGAAATCTCTGGCGGATAAAGATCAATTACCACTTTCGGTGATGCTGAAATATCCGAAAAAAGATTCATGGCTCTTGTGTAATGTGATTTTTTAAACATCTGAATAGCCTTTTTAATCTGTAGTTCACGCAAAAGATTCGGTTTCGTTTCAATCAGAGCAGTATCAATTAAGGAAAGCATGCTAATTGCTTCTGATAGCTGAGTATCTTTCTGAGCAAGATCATTGATTTGGTCTTTCAGGTCTGTACATAAAAGTCTATACACCTGCGTTGACGTTGACACATATGCAAGCTTCCCATCATTCACAAAGCGAACACCGGAGATATCCAGTATTTGAAGAGGTGTAAAAGTATCTGGATTGCGAATTTCAATACGCGTAGGAAAAATACATAAAAGATAAGGATAGAAAAACGCCAAGTCGTCTGGAGTAGTATTCGAATGTACCAAGGACTTGTCTAAAAGTTGGCCGCCAGTGTCAATAACCTGAAATGTCAAACCTTTGACGAGAAGGGCTGTTTCGTTCGGTAACTTTACCGAGCGTGCAATAGGTTGGCGGTCACCAATTCCAATATAGCTCATTCCCAACGACGTAAATGAGGAGTTGTGAAACTTTGGAAGAATGATATTAGAAACTTCACTTGAGGGAATATCAACTATACAGTAATCTGAGGTCAAACCACACACAACTCTATCCGGATTAAGAAATGTGACGGTCTTGATGCGATCTGGTAAATGAAGTTCCTTGTACTCCATAAATTCAGAGTCACGCCATTCATAGCACACAAGTCGGGTTTTGCAAGCAACAAGAAGACGAGATATCATTACTGAAACTAAGCCTTGCTCTATTCTTTGAACTCCTGAAGTGATGGAAAATGTAGTAGCGCCCTTAGTTTTGACCAACTTTTCATCAAGAGTGTAAGTCTCAAGATCAAAAACGCCAACAATTCCTTCCGCAAGCACTACCAGGCAGCCTACGTCTTTAAGAAGCCCAAGTTTTTCAATTGGCTTAGAGGCGAATTTCTTGTGCACTTTAGTAAGGGTAGTGTTTGGTGATTCTCCAAAGACGTCGTCGACTGAATAAACATGCAACGCCCCTGTCGATAAGCCTAACAAGAGTCTATCACCAAACGCTAGAATACTCACAATGCTTTCTTGTTCATCTTTAGTAGCAAATTTTACCATGACATTTGGAATAAATGCATTTAAATTTAAATTTTCTAGATTGTGATTAATAGTGCCAACGGTAGGACATGATGGAGGCATGATAAGGTGGTAGAAAAAAATAGAAAATTAAAATCAAAGTGGAAACCCCACTCTAATGTAAATTTAGAAGCATGTAAGGCTTCTTAACTTGCTAATCAAAGAAGCTGCAGTTGGTTGGTCTGAACACCTTGTTGAGGTTTATCTTGTTAAGCCTTACGAGGTCTTGGGTTTTAAAGTCAGTGGGCTAGGGCTCAAACAAGGAAGTTTAGAAAATGTCCAAATCAGAGCACTATGCAAACAAACCTGAACCAACATGGCGCGAGACGACTTGAGTGCAAAAAAACTAATAAAGCAGTCTTGGATTGGACAGGCAGAGAGATATGAAATAGCTAGTACGGTTTATACTTGATTTCCAAGCATTCTTGCTAATTTATGCTAGAAAATGCGTCTCAGCAGCTTTCCATTGATGTCACCTCAGTCCCCCCGGCAGTTGAAAAACCATTGATGAACAAGTAAGAAAATACAATGAATGATTTTATTGCTATATTTTCTAACTACCTGAGAATGGCTGAGATTCACAGAAATAAAAAGTTGATACATCAACAGGTTGAAAGATTGGAAGCAAACACATTACAACTCAATAGACAAACCAAAAAATGGGATACTTTAACTACAGTCACTAGAAATAAAGTGAAGGTGAGTTTGATTTGCGTTCAATTTGAGTTTCTATTGTTTGGAATCTTACATTGTTTGTTTCTTAGGAGCATGGAGATGTTCAAAACTGGGCAGAACTTATTGATCAGGATCTCAGAGTTCTTGAAGAAACCCTTAAGATCATTAAAAGCAATAACTACTAAAGTTTATACATGCAAAATACGGTCAACATTCTAGCGGGCCAATGGAAACCGAACAAATGCAGATTGGTATGTCTATATGTCTATTGCTGAGGCCACTGTCCAGTAGCGATCCAACCAGCTTTCATAATCAAAAAAATATCTGATAATGGTATCGGATTTTTTATTTTTCGATTGCTAACAATGCGACTGTAGACTGCAACCAATCCCTCGTCCGATAGAGATGCAATTACTGTTCTGGGTTTCACTTCCTTTTGACCTTTTGTCCAGGCTTTTCGACGGTTTTTCCACTCTTTGTATGCTGGGTTAATTTTTTCTTCTTCCTCTTCTGAATCGAAATCACTTGCATTATCGATATCGGTTTCTCCGCTTTTAAAAAAATCTACTTGGAGTTCGTGGTTGGTTGTAGACTCTTTTGCAGGATGATTTGACTTAGGGATTCCCTGTAGCGACATTTCTTGCGATGTGCTTGCCATTTTCGGGTTTAAAAAGTAGTTAGCACAGTCTGATAACTATTGTGCTATACAATGCCAATTTGAATGTGAAAGTAATTATGAACTTTAGTTATAACAAAATCAAGGGTTCAGCCTGTAGAGGTATGATTGGAGGTCAAATAATTAAATATCCCGCTGAAAAGCTAATACCCAAATGAAATAAAAGTGCTGTGGAGCTTGTCCTTTGATTTGCAGATATATCAAGCTAGTGTGATAGAAAAAACCTCATCAGTTTTCGCTACTTCCTATCTATAGAGATGTTCTAAAAATCGAGTTTGTTTCGGGGATTCTCTCCCCAGACCTGTGCAGACCTCAAAATTTTTTTTGAAAAATTTGGAAATGCGTCTCCAGGGTCTTAACACGTGACACAAACGGCTTTTAATGGGTCCCTGGATCATATACAAATCTATTCAGCACCGTCGAAGTCAATGTTCACATTCCACGAAATGAACAGTTAGCTCTGACAAAGTACCTCACATTTAGTAACTGGCTGAAATTTCTTAAAGACAATTCGTTTTATCAAGAATGGTTAGTATAAATTAGAAAAAACGGGGGCTGAAATTACATAATTTGGTACAGAGTCTTAAGTAGACGTAAGTTTCTTCAAAAGTTTTAACCTTTGACGACAAAACTTATTGCCATGCTTTAATTTAAGGGCCACAATTTTTTGAATGTCTAAACTTTTGATCAAAATTTCATCGTCCGGAGGAGTCCAAATATTTCTTTTGTACGGAAAGCCTTCTCCCTTCGCGAAAGAGTCCAAAACAAATTGCGCGTTTACGACATCGAAATTAGCGGATTGTAAAGCCAAAAGCACTTTAGACAAAGGCTGATTGTAACATGAAATCAGCCAATCTACTTGCTTATCGAAATCCAAATCTTGTAGATGTTTGTGTTCACGGGAAGGGGGACCAATTGCTTCAACTTCAATTGGGATAGAAAAACTATGCACAGAGGATATTTCAGAGTTGGGAACACTAAGAGGTGTAACTTTCGGCAATTCTGAAATAAATTCTGAATGTTTTATAGAGTTTGCTCCTGGCTGCAGTTTCCGTGGTGTAGAAGGTACACTATTGGAGTCTGAGCTACACGAAGTAGATTTTGTTTTCAAGTGTGAGTTTTTCGCATTCACCGCGAAAAACTTTTTCTTAATGAAGGAAGGAGGATGATGCAAAACAGAACTTGAAAAAGGGAAGCTATTTGATCTGCCCATAAGTTTAGATTGTACGCGCATAGAAGGGGTAGTGATTGCGGAAGTTGATGGTTTTGCAGGTTTTGTACTCCATAGCGAAGAGGAAAGAGGTGAAAACGAAATTGGTTTAAAAGAATCTGAATGTTCCTTTTTAATAGAGCTAGATATGGAGGATGTAGGCAAGGTGTTCGGTGATTCACTTGTTTTCCGGGGGACCTCTTTTAATGAAATGGAATTTTTGGTAAATGGTAGCGGATTGGCTTCTTCCGAAGACGATACACCCTGAGTAGACTGTGGCGGAAGAACTTCCTTTAACAAAGCAGAACCAGTAGAAAGTGTTAGTTTACCAGCTTTCAAAGAAGCATCACCTGTAATAGTCGAGATATGGGTTACCTCGTTTAACAAAGGGCTCGTAGAGATTGTAACAGGAGGGTTCTCAATTTTCCCAGAAGATTCAATTATTCGATCATTACTAGATGTAGTACTTTTCAATGGTGATTTCAAAATTGGGTCTGAACCATCGAACTCTAGAAGATGATTTCCATCAGTATCATTAAACTCTGGCATACCTGAAGAATTAGGAGCGTCACTAAAATCCTCATGTACTATCTGATGCTTTTCCGTTACATTTGAAATTTTTGCCATGTTTTTGGTTAATTTTGATAGCTCAGAATTACTCGGTTCGCGAACATCTTGGTCATACTTTTTAGATATCACATCTAAAAGTACAATAGACTTAGTTTTGTTCTCGCCTTGTGGCATCGAGACGATTGAACTGGAAGGAAAACTGGACTTTTTATCTTCAAGCGGTGCACCCAGCAACGATCCAACTGCAAAAGTTTTATCGCTCTTTTCGTTTTCAGCAGCAGCTAAAGGAGACGAAGGCTCTGGAGTTCGAGAAACTTTAATAATATGGTGTTGACTGTAAGCATTAGGCCCAAAAATTGGAGATGGTCTCTGTGATTTGTTTCTCCCGAATGGAATTAAAGGACTATACTGTTGTTTTCTTTTCTTGACCACCAAATCCGACACATGAGCCGTCTTAAGTTGAGTTCCCTTCTCTAGAGGAAGTGCTGTTTCACTCTCAGGAAGATTGATGGGCTCAGATGCTTTTTCAAATTTCTTAATAGTAGCTGTGCTCTCGTGTTCATCGGTATCGGGATGTATTTTAGCACCTCTCGGAGCTCCTCCATCTTCACAATCATTAAGAGAACACGCTTTGTCAGTGTGACATGAAATGTTTCCCTCCTCTGTAAGCAAATTTAACTGTGGATCATTGAGTTGTGTGGTTAACTTATTTTTTTCTTCAATCGAACCAAATGATTTTTTTGCAATTAAAGAAGTAGTATGCGTTGGTACTGCTGTCAACTCTTGAAAGTCCTCTAAAGTCGTGGTAATATTTTCTGACACATCAGCTGCATTGGACGTATCTGGCCCACCAAATGTAGTAATAGAGTATATGCTCTTTGTCGTTTTCTTCAAGTTTTCTGACTCAAAATCTTTTTCGGAAGGAATCTTTGGGTCTTCCCGAGCATGCAAAGAATCGCTACTACCTAATTTACGATCTGTTTCGTGATGAACCCAGACTTCTTCAGTACTCGGTTTGCTAGTTACAGCGGCATCTTCACCGCTTTTTAAAATTGACACGGCTTTTAAAATATTAAAAGAATTGTCAGTTTCTTTAAAAGAAATAGACTCTGAAGCAGGTCCAGTGTAATGCAATTCTGACTTTCGTCCGGAGGCTTCAACTTTGACTTTATCTGATGGCGCTTTTGTAAGCTCAACCCTGGGTTTAAGAAAGTTGATTGCCGAAGGTTCAACTTTAGGCTTTATTAATTCATTTTCCAGGGGGTCAGCTTTCTTGGAGTATTGGGCAGAATTTGTCTCATTCGTGAGATTCATCTCAAGCCGAATCCTTTTTTTAGACTCTGGATCATTCTGCGGATTATTTACAGAAAACCTACTTCTCTTTCTGCTGGCCCCATACACGTCCTGAGAAGTTGTAGGGCGATTTGGCAAGGACGCTAATATGATCGGACCATCTCGAAAAACGGCTGGTACCAGATGATCATTTTCTTCACGATTCTTAAAAGGTTGGGTTGGAGATTTAATAAATTGCTCCCTTATTTCACTATCGGAACGATGACTATTCGAGTTTTCCCTTTCATTCACAAGCTTTTCTTCATCTAAATTAATTGATCGACTTTCAATGTGATGTGTTAACGTACGTAGCTTGGCTCCTATGCTACAAATTGTTAGAACCAAGATATCTTATAACTGCATTACGTACTTATCACTTTTTTTGGAAAGGAGCCTGAGCCGGGTTTCAATACTGATGTTACTCCTTCGGAAGTTCATCTGTCAAAAAATTAGTAAACTAAATCAATGCAGTCTTGTCGGGCTTTTGTACTTACTAGGAAACTGATTTCGTGGTATCTGTTGCAACTGAACTTCGGCATGTAATCAGGTTTTGAAGTCAAAATATAATGCTGAATTATAGCATAGTCCTCTTCAGACGAGTACGGCCGTCTTGCAAAATTGTCACATTAGTATTCTGCCCTCGAAATTGAAATTATTGAACGTACAAATCCAAAGGTTGTGCTTCAGATGGGCGCATTTCTGTTTCGGCGTCTGCAGATTTGAATGGCAAAACATACTGAGACTTGTCCAATAGCTTCCCTCGCGTTATACTATCGTAAATGAATGATTTATCATATTGAGGTCTAAACTATTAGAGAACGTGGAGCAAAAGTGTTGGTAAAACATACATGTTATGTTTAAAGTGGGCGTTCTTTCTGTTGATAATTATTCCTTTAGTTTCTGAAGACGTGAGAAGTCCTGCATGTTTCTAAAGAAGAGTAAGTATATTAATTTTAAAACTCTTGCCTATTTTACCTTGATTAAGATGGATAGTTTCTTGTAGTCTCGAAGATTCCTGACAAGATAGAAATAGAGAGGTTTGCCGTTGAGTTTGAATATTTCAGGATGGCGCTCAGAAGGTTCCATTTTATAGCAACATATTTAGCGTTACAGATTTTGAAATTATATATTGATATATAATATCAGGAGCATGAACACGAATATTCGCTGTAAAAATGTTTTTTGAAGTCGAAGGTGGGAAATAATGAGACTTCTTTCTTCCCAACTTTTGGCGGAGGACGCTTTGCCTCCTGGACGTGTTGTTCTTACTGAAGATAAAATGAAGTTGCTGTTGTTAGGAACTACTTTCTTGGGAATAGCTCTTCTACTTATTTTACGGATAAAAGTTGTTTATTCAGCTAAGGCCGAAAAGAAAAGGAAGAGTCACATCATGGTGATTCTCGGCTCAGGTGAGTTTCTCCAGGTATTTTTGCAATGTGCAACTAACAACTACGCAAGGAGGGCACACAGGTGAAATGATTCGGATGTTGGATAGGATAGATATAGGTGTATTTTCTCAAAGAACTTGGGTTTATACTAGTGGTGACTCTGTTTCTGCACAAAAGGCGACATCCTATGAAGAAACGATCAAAACAATAGATGAATCTCAATTTCAATTAATCAAGGTTCCTCGTGCAAGGAAGGTTGGAGAGGGACTATTGTCTACGATTAAGTCTAGTTTGATGAGTTCCTATGCATGTTTGGCAATATTATCATCGAAGCCTGATCTGGTACGTTCTATTCGCCTTGTTTGAAAAGTGGTGACTGACAATACCAGATTTTGACCAACGGGCCAGGCACATGTGTAATCATCTGTTGGTGGGCATTTGCTCTAAAAGTGAGTCTTTATTTTTTATCTCAAAATACGTCTAACCTGATAGCTGGTCGGATTCTTGTCTACCAGAATTATTTACGTTGAATCATTAGCTAGGGTCAAAGACTTGTCGTTATCAGGCAAATTGCTTCGCCCGATAGCTGATAGATTTATTGTACAATGGTCTCCTTTAGCAGCCAAGTACCCTCTCGCGGAATACTATGGATTTATGACATAAATAAAAAATGTAAATCGGTTTATGTAAGTTCGAGCAAAGCCTAAATACAAGCTAGACATGTGGTTGTGGCTAAGCTCCTAGCAGCAAAGCAATTTATCATACTTTTTGGAAAAAGGTTGGACCAATTCACCAACTCAAATTACACTGCGAATCTTCCCACCTTCAAACTTTTCAATACATAACTCCATTGCCATTACCATTAGCATTCCGAAAACATGCCGGCAGCCTGCCTAGAAGTGGACCGCTTTGGGGTCATCCACGATGAGTATGGTCGTACAGCAATATTACGAGGTATCAATCTGGACGGAGGCGCGAAGTTGCCCATCCAACATCCCAGTACATTTGACCCCGCGGACAGTTCATTTTTTGATGGCGATAATGTGTCTTTTGTCAACCGAGCTTTCACTCTTAAAGAAGCACCGGAACATTTTGAGAGACTTAAGCAGTTTGGTTTTAATACTATTCGATATATATTTACTTGGGAAGCCTTGGAGCATGAAAGACCTGGAGTTTACGACGATAAATTCATTGACTTCACAATAAGTATATTAAAAATGTTAGATAAATATGGCTTTTACGTCATTATGGACCCTCATCAGGATACTGTGAGTTATTTAGTTCCTTCCTAGAGATTTAACTAACGACGTTTAGTGGTCAAGATTTAGCGGGGGCAGTGGCGCTCCCATGTGGACTTACTATGCAATGGGTTTAAATCCCCGTGCATTTAAAGAGACAGAGGCTGCTTTAGTACAATGCCAATATAACGATCCAATGAGCTTCCCAAAGATGATTTGGCCTACAAATTATTCACGCTTGGCATGTCAAGTAGCATTCACTCTATTTATGGCTGGTGCCGATTTTGCACCTAAGGCAGTTATTAATGGCAAAAACATTCAGGATTTCTTACAGGATCATTTGCTAGCAGCATTGACTTATTTTTACAATCGTATTTTTAATGAGACCGACCTGAAAAATCGAACTATAATCGGTGTTGAAACATTGAATGAAATCAATCGCGGATTGATTGGGCATGAAGACCTCTCCAAGCTCCCTCAGGACAATTCTTTAAAACTTGGTACTACTCCCACTCCTTTTCAAGCGATGCTTTTAGGTGCAGGCAACTCTCAAAAGGTTGACGTTTATGAGTTTGGAAAGCTGGGCTCTGCAAAAGTTGGCACCAAAGTTATAGACCCCAAGGGCGTCAAAGTTTGGCTTGATGAAAACTATGATGAATCCAGGTATGGGTGGACTCGTGACCCGAGCTGGAAATTGGGCCGGTGCATTTGGGCACAGCATGGTGTGTGGGACGAGGTATCAAATGAAATTTTAAAGCCTGACTATTTCAAAACCACTCCAGAGGGTCAGGTTTTAGACGAAGTTGTTTTCAACGAGACATACTTTACGAGCTACTGGAGCAAGTTCTTCATGGGTATGCGAGAAGTGGACAGTAAAATGTTTCTTCTGTGTCAGCCGCCAGTTTTGACTATTCCGCCGAGATTGAAGTCAACTGCATATATGGACTCGCGTATTATTTACGCTCCTCACTATTATGATGGTCTTACATTGATCAACAAGCGCTGGAATTCTTGGTGGAACATTGACGTTCTTGGTGTTTTAAGGGGCAAATACTCGTCACCAGCATTTGCTATCAAAATTGGTCAAACGGCTATACGGAACTGTTTACGAGATCAACTTGCAGCCATAAAGCAAGAGGGTATTGACAACATGGGATATATTCCATGCCTAATGTCAGAAACAGGAATGCCATTTGATTTGGATAATGGGGCTGCATATGAATCAGGAGACTACAGTTCCCAGATAAGCTCTTGGGATGCCATTGGATTTGCCCTGGAGGGTGCCCAGATTCATCATACATTATGGACTTACAGCGCGAAGAACTCGCATCAGTGTGGTGATTATTGGAATGGGGAAGACTTTAGTATATTTTGTAAAGGTGGGGATATCAAGAATCCGAAGTCACTCTCTGACTACCCATTTTATGAGACCTTGACTGCATCATCAAGCTCACTGAGTGTGAATAGCTCAGTTACTACTCTTGAGGGAAAGCCAAAAGAATTAGTTTCGTGGTCAACAACACATGAAAATAGAGCTGAGATGGCAATTGCAAGGCCATTCCCTCTTGCAGTTGTTGGGGATTTGATTAACTATGGGTTTGACATGAAAGGCGGTGTATTCGCATTGGAAGTTTTGGGCATGGAGTCTATTGGTGAGAATTCAGTTGGCACGATTGTTGCACTACCTTCATTTAACTTTGTGAATGACGAATTTGAAGTGAACTGCACCTCAGGCAATTGGGATTTTGATGAGGAGACGAGATTGTTTACATGGTGGCACGAAACTGGCAATCAAAAGTTAACAATCACTTCTTTGAGCAAACCGCAACAAAGTACATCATCTTGGTGGAATAGACTTGGATATTTTTGTTACTAGCTGACGTTATTACTTCTTTTTTTTTAGTATATTTAATTTTTTCCGTTATATGTTAAAAAAATATCAATTGACTAGTTTTATTCATGTTTCCAAGTAATATTCTGTTTCCTACGAAACGCCTTTCACAGTGGGGGTCAGCTGCTAAATCTCTTCGGAAGTACTAAGAAACAAATATACTACAAAAATCTGCAACCTGCAGGCAACCAGAGGATGCGGAGTAAATCTTATCGAGCGTGTGCTTCCTTGTCATCTCAGTCCTCTAAAATTGCACTAAAAGCGCGCTATGAACTTGAAGATCCTCATGAGATTTGCGTGGATAGTAAGTTATTGGTTATACAGGTCATTGATGACTTCAAAACAGGGAAAAAAAACAAATATCTCAATGCTAACATCGATGTTTCTTCGGAATGAACGTAAAATTTAAACTATTGAGTTTAGAATTTGCGATAGATTCTCAAAGCCAAACGTGATTCCCAAGTTGGTCATTTCAATGCTTGCTGTTAACTGAACTTTGAATCCGTAAAGACATGAGGTGGTAGATAGTTTTTAAATCGTACATTATTAAAAATAGAATAAGAAGAGAGCTAAACAATACAATTATGGAGAAAGGCAAAAATATAAACTAATGTTGTGTACTTTAGAGGGGAAGTAAAAAATTAATGGGATATTTCTCTCTATAGTGGTGATTCTAGAAAAGAATATCTAAAAATCGGTCAAGTGAAAAGGCCTTCTTAGCTTTATTTTCTTGCTCTAAAACGTCCCAGTCCACGGCATCGACCTCACGACGTCCAGAGTCGATGTCAATTACCTCAACAGGCATTTGGAATCGGAATCCCTCCCGGAAAATAATAAATTGGAACAAAACCCAAAGAGCAACAAACAGAATGAGAGAAATGTAAGCAGTCATGAAGGCACTGACAGTGAAATCGAAGAATGAACCAAATCCTTGAATCAGAATAATGATCATGTTTCCAATTAATGCGTACCAGACGAAGGCAATGCCAAATTTGGCCTTGAATGGTAGAGAGTCGCGTGAAATGCCATTATATTTAAGGGCGTGAATGAAACGAATATGAGAGTAAGAAATTGAAGCCCAAGCAAGCAAACCAGCGACGGTAGAAATGTTGACAAGCCAATTGAAAACCGTTGTAGCACCGTTAGAGACAACCATGAAAGCAAGAAGGCCAAACACACAGGTGAAGATAACACCAATGTATGGGACACCAGCTTTAGAAGTTCGAAGGAAAATCTTGGGAGCGACGCCGGCGAGAGCCAAGGCGTACATGATACGAGAACCAATGTATACGTTGGAGTTACCTGCAGAAATGATTGTAGCGAGAATAACGACGTTGAAGATATGAGGAAGTACCTTTGTCCCGGAGTTCAAAATAGCAATGATAAAAGGAGAAGAGGAGACATAAGAATCCTTTGAAGAAAGTTTGGGGTCATTAAAAGGCACCAACAATCCCATGAAGAAAAGCGAAAGAAGGTAGAAAATAACAATACGGAAAAAGACCTTGTTAATGGCGCGAGGAACGGACTTTCTAGGGTTAACGGCCTCACCAGCAGCAACTCCGACCAATTCAGTACCCTGATAAGTGAAAGCAGCATTGATAAGACTGGAAAGCCACCCGAGAAAGCGGCCAGTGCCCTGATTTGCTACGTACAAACCAGGACCCCAAGGGCCAGGATTGCGCCAGTATCTGAAACCCACAGGGCCAGTCTGACCAGCACCACATACCATGCACAACGCATAGATGAGCCATCCAACGATTGCTATAACTTTGATGGAAGCGGCCCAGAACTCGATTTCTCCATAAAATCTTACAGGGAAAAAATTCAAGAAAGTAAAAATGACGAAGAAAATACTAATCCAAGCAGCAATGGGGACAGCGGAAGTCCAGAACTGAATAACTTGACCAACAACCGAAAGTTCAATGGCAAATGTTGTCGCCCAAGAAAACCAGTACATCCATCCAATAGATGCGGCCAAAGCAGGCGAAACAAAACGAGCACAAAACACTGAAAAGGAGCCAGTAATAGGGATGTATGTGGCCATTTCGCCGATGGAATTCGCTACAGAGTACACGATAGAGGCCATGAACATGTAAGCAATGAGAGAGCCAACAGGACCAGCATCGCCCAGAGCAGAACCAGTACCAATGAACAAACCAGTTCCAATGGTACCACCAAGAGCAATCATAGAAATATGGCGCTGTTTCAGTTGACGCTTTACCTGTCCATTCTCGCCGGTTCTGTCCTGATCGAAGTCTGAAGTGCTAATAACATCGTGTGGAGGCGAACTTCCGTCCTTTTCTATATCGTAGTCTGAACTCTTAGCCATATTTTCGTATCACAGTGGAGGATGAAACAGAAAAGAGGTAGAGCAGGGAAAAGAGGGAAAAAAAAAAAAACCAAAGGAGAGGTGGGAACCTGGTATTACTTATACCGTCGCGATTGGACTCATTAGGAAAAATTTCTCGTTATGATTTCTTTTTCATATTAGATTTCTCAGACAGCGTCAACGAACAGCACCAAACGATACCAAATGGAGTCAAAAAGAGTAATTTTGGCACAAATTTTCCATTTTCTTTCTCTTTTTTTTTTTGGGCATTAAAAATTTCTCTGTAAAGCTCTTAAAAAGTCTTTTATTTGAACGGCTTTTGGAGAAAAGAGACTTTTGGGTCTATTTCTGTCCTCGTTGTTCCTGCTGCTGCTGTTGCTGCTGCTGCTGCTTATGTTGGAAAATGCTCAAGAGGTCCACTCAGACCAACATTTAGAGCATTTCTGCATGTTTAGGATTAATGTATTTGCCAAGTTTCCTTTAGAGAACTTATACACATAATCATCATAGGGTCACAAGCTCACAGCCAGACAGACCGAAGAGGGCCCCACTCCTTCAGTTTTATTGCCGACAGTATTCACGTTTACCGATTCAAGAATAAAAACTGAAACTAGTAATGAAAATCCGTTTCCGCCTTGTTCGAAAAGAGCGTGTTCAATGCTATAGCCAGTTGACGTCGGAAATTGAACTCCAGCGCCTCGCGGTGCCTGTCGCTATCGGACTATCGAGAGAGATACCTCAGATCAGCTTAGGGAGGATTCTCGAGGTTGAAATTTCTTGCTGTGATATACGTTTAGTGGGCATAGTTTAAAGTCTGGATTGCGGCTTTGGCTTATCGTACTTTGTTCTCTCCATCTTGCTCTCAAAAACTGTCGATTTCAAGTTTTACATTCTAGATCTTTGGATAATAGGATTTAGAACTTAAAGCAAGATGAGTGCGAGCACCCTGTTCATTGCATTATTTTACACTTTTACGGCAGACAGCTAATTTAATTCAGCATTTCATTACATCAAGCAAACTTTGATTTGCAAGCTTGAGCTTAGTCAATCTTTTCTTGTTTGATCCAACCGTATCGTGAGGCCTGCTATATTTTCGAATCTTTAACTTGTACGGGAGATTGATGTTACTACTCTTGGATGCTTAAATAGACTGAATAACGGAAAGAAATACGGGCGGAGTTTTTGGGGAATAGGGACTTTGCATAATCATTATTGTTTGGATAAAGCAACACTTGCTTCTTGTTCATCATCCAGTTTCCTGGTGCTTAATTACACGAAACTTTTCATTCATCTGCGCTGCCCTTTTGCGGTTTGTTGCAGAGCTAAATCAAAATGCAGTTCATATATATTGATGCTCCTAGTGGCTACTGCCAACCTCCCAATACAACAATCATGGTGCCCATGGACAAAACCTTCAACGGACTGGAGGCAGCCAAGCAGCAAAAGTTATTACACTACTTAGAAGGTGACCGAGTATCATATCTTGTTCCTAGCGGTGGGTGCCGTTTATTGCTGACGAATCAGCATCGTACTTACTTTTCTATCTTTGTCAAGTTAAAAAAAATTTTTTTTTTTTGATAGACATTGGAATGAGCAGCCATCAATCAACTCAGTCTGTTCATCCTTCAAATGAGATCAAGGCACTTTAGTACATTACTTTTCGATCTAGACTAGCCAATTTTGCACTAGGCTTCAGGGTGCCACTCTTCAAGCTTTGACAAGTCATTCACACTCCTTCCTTCCAAGCTAAGGTTGATCAAGTATAATAACGAGGTTCTTCGTGATTTTTGCTGTCATTTTACCAACATTATCTCTGAATTTCAGTACTTTGAGCCTCTCATTTGATACTCTAACGTTTGTTAACTTTTGCCAACTGCTGATATTCTCTGCAACCTGTACGCTCACATGTAGAACCGCTTGAAGCAGTTGCGTAGCAACTCCAGCAGCAGGAGCAGTAGAGCTTACTCAAGTCCAAACAGCGCCAACCTGCATTTGATGATATTTACTTGCGTAATCATTGTCGTATTCAAATGTAGGATTTAGGGGACTTAAGATCGTCCCATGTAATACTTCTTGAGTTTGTCATTTTAATTTTAAAACTCGGAACTAGAGGAAACATGTGAATTATTGATTTGGAGTACACGCATTGCTTTAAAACAATTAATAATACTTTTGTAAATATATAATATATAGTAAATATTGTCTTCAACTCACACTAGCCACTCAATCTTTGCGAGAAAAGTTATTCTGCACTTTAAAATGGAAGTTTCTCAAATTTCATTCATATCAAACATACTAGGACTTGGAGAATATATTTGCCAAAATTTGAATTTGAAAAACTATTATTATTATTAAATCCTCTCTTAAAGGTCGAGTCGCTACTGTGACTTGAAGACTATATTTGCTATATGTAATATTTCTTTCACAATTTTAATATATATCAAATATAGTTTGAAAATATTGGACGTTGAGAAATTATCATTATATTTTGTTGAAAAAAGTTTTACAAAAAACATGATTTAGCTATAAGATAAGCTAAGTCTTTTACGGAACAAAGTAATACTCTAAAGGACCCACTTGGCCCAGTCCGTCCCTCTTCCCGCCGTTTTTCAAGCGTCTGTAACGGCTTTTTATATAGAAAGAAATAAAATAAAAAAGCTTTGCTCTTTTTGGTGCTTTGAACACAGCAAACCGTTACACCGCTCTCTGAAGATTAATTGTCAATGTAGGGATGTGAACTTTTGCTCAAGATACTCCTTGCACAAGTGCACTTTGGAGGCCAAAAACGGATATCTCCTAAAAATCGAGTTCAGACTGACATCCACACTAAGGTTTCAATGTAAAAGTGAAATATTATGCCAAAGTTAACTTTGAGCAGGATTCGTTGCTAATATTACGAAATGGAATCGACTCCTCAAGGGCCTGTTTGTATCCGTACATGATTTGTTTCAATTCCCTTATCGGCGGAACGTTCGACCAGAATATGAGGATTTAACTATACACCAAAAACCCATTGTTTGAATAGAAACACAGAGGATTTATTTGACCCTGTAAACTGCAGTGGCTCGCCTACTACACTTGGCATTGGTGATAAAATGCGCCAAGCTTTTCTTGTAATTTACATGGAAATTCGAAAGTTCAACATACTTGCAAGACCGCAGGGCCATTACTACAGGTTATTGTTCTTATCAACAATTCGTTCATCCTTTTAGTTTAAATATTGCCCGGTCCTCATGCAATAGAAATCAATTATTCTTCCATTTCGTCATATACAGCGATTTATCACTTTACATTTCATCATAATGAGGTGTTAACAATTTACTGTCTGGAGTTGACAATATCGATAAACTCGGGCTTCAAGGAAGCACCTCCAACAAGGAATCCATCGACGTCAGCCTTATCCTTAAAGGTAGGGGCATTCTTGCCATTAGCAGAGCCTCCGTAAATGATGCGAATACTGTCAGCAGCTTCTTGACCAAGCTTCTCGGCAAGATGAGCACGAATTTGCTTGTGAACATTTTGAGCGTCCTCGGGAGTAGCAGCAAGGCCAGTTCCGATAGCCCAGACAGGCTCGTAAGCAACAACAATGTGAGACCAGTCCTTCACCTGCTCAACAACAGCGTCAACTTGGCGGTTGCAAACAGCAATAGTCTGGTCAGCGTTGCGCTCCTCAAGAGTCTCGCCAATGCAGAGAATGACGTCCAAACCACTCTCAAGAGCAAACTTGGTCTTCTCAGCAATAAGCTCGTCGGTCTCCTTAATGATAGTACGGCGCTCCGAGTGTCCAAGAATAACCCACTTGGCACCAACATCCTTGATCTGGGCAGTAGAAACCTCACCAGTAAAAGCGCCATTGCCTTTGTTGAAAGAGTTCTGGGCAGCAATGCTCACGGTAGGAGCCTTCAGATGCTCCTTGGCCCACAGAAGATAAGGGAAAGGAGGAGAGATGACGACCTCTATTTCAGTTTTGTGTTAGAAAACGCAACTTAAAAGTTATAAATGGGATGTACTCACCAACCTTGGGATCTAACTGAGCATTGTTAAGACCCTCAACTATGGTCTTGATGGACTCCTGGGTTCCATTCATCTTAAAGTTGCCTCCAACGAAAAAAGTACGAGCCTATAACACGGTTAGCTGATTGGTTGAAGCAAAATTACAAATATAAGCGGCATTATTGCACGAATTGTTCTTTCGAAAGGGCTTCTTACCATTTTTGATTAATTTAGAGATGTGACGTGAAATATACTGATACTGTTGATAAAAACACAATGAGTTGTATGAAGAGAAAAGAAAAAGGGAAGAAAAAAGGTATCTCTGAGAGGAAGGAAACATTGTCTGTTTTATAGGTCTAATGTGGGAGGTAGGAGGGGCTAACAAAGTAGAATGTTTACACTAATATGGGTTAGGTTTTGGCATCCTTCACCATTTTTCCTTACTTCTGTTTAGCGCGACCTCATTACCTGACAATGACACATTCGAATGGAAGTATAGGGCGCTTTCCCATTTTTGAGCTTTCTGAAAATTTCTATAAAGGAAACAATTGTTGATCTCATATATCATTGAACACTACCTGGACTGCTTGCTTAATATTTTCCATTACCCATCTTCAGGACATGTCTCCAACGTAGACCCTAATCGACCCACATCGTCTGAACAGTCGTATGCTTCTGAATCAATTTCCTGAGCAAGGATTTCCTAAGGGTTTTTTTTTTTTTTTTTGCGAAAATGGCATGTTGGCATCTTAGAGCCTTTGCCATGTATAGGAGACATGTACCAATACAATATGTGGAATGTTTTCAAGTGTCCTTGTAAAAGTATAGAATACGAATCTGCATGAATCATAGTAGCTCAACCATAGTAGCTCAACTATAGTAGCTCAACTCAGTTTCATATAGATTTTAGTATCTGGCTGGACTCATCATTCTCAATATTTCTCTTATACATCACGGTACAGACAGTGCTTCGCGTAATAACTAATCTCACTTCATGTCCTCCAAATATTAGCTCTTCAGCAAGATCCTTCTAGGAATTTGTTGCAAAACACAACTCTCTTACGTGAAGTTACATAACATCTTGACAGTAAATGGTATTTGGATTGCAATATAAAATTTACGCGCAAGGGATTTTCATATAGAGTCTTTCCGTAAAGTAGGTGGCACTTTTTTCATTAGAACGCTTGGTTGAGCTCTTGTATAACTTCACGTAAAGTGATTCTTGCTACGGTTGACAAAATTACTGAAAAAAGTCACACTCCCAATTTACTACTCCTCCACGTAGCAATCGCGATGACAGCACAAAACGTTCTGGAAAGTGACTACATTGACTACGAAGTCTACTTGGAAGACTCATTTTCTCCAATCGCATTTGCCAACAGTCTGGTACAGGCAACTAACGATGTGCACGACTACGATGTAGATCTCACAACTCCTGGAAAACGGCTACAGTATGATCTGGACGAGGTTGAACAGCGCATAGGAACCTTGACATCTGCTAACTATGAAGAGTTGATCTCGCAAGCGACAAGCGCAGGAGTGGTTTCCAAGATGTTGCCACCTCTTCGGTCTTCACTCGAACATGTGAACTCATCATACGCCAAGCTCCAGCGTGATATTTTAGCCCCATATTACAACGCACAGAAGCTTTACACAGCTCTAAGACGACTTCACGCTACATCTGGCCTTCTTAGAGCTCTTGCCTGGTACTTGTACCTAGCTAGACAACTTGCCCTATTGATCAAACCTATTTCGGGCCCTTTGGCTGTTCCTGAGAACCCGCGCAATCCCCGAGCTGCTAATCTTGAGATCATCGAACCCAATGATCTCTTACAAGCCAGTCAGACGTTGTTGGAGATTAAAGCCCAGCTGAAGGCTGAACCTGGTTTGCGGTCTCTCCAGGTAGCGCGGACCCACGAAGCGTCGCTTGGTCAAATCGAATCAAAGCTAATCTTACACTCCCAGAACGTCATAAAGTTCTACAAACAGGGCTCTGTGGAACCAGCTGCTGATTCTGGTATTCCTCGTGCTTCATCACCATCTCTTCTAGCCCCTTCATCGAGTTCTTCGTCTGGAATTGATTACAATTCCCTTATTACCCATGCCTGCTACACGTTGTTTTTACTGAAACCAGAGGCACTGGCTTCGGCAATCCAGAAACTTCTTTTGACACAAGTTGCTACATCTGTAACTGAAGTTATTCGGTCTTTAACTTCGCTCAACATGTCTATGTCTCGCCTCAATGCAGCTTTTTCCAGTGTCTCCGATCGAGCAAGAACTCTTGACACTCTTAATACTTCTCTAAAATCTTTTAGCCGACCTTCACCACTTCCTTCCCAAAACGCCTCCACTAATTTGACTGAAGCGCAGTCCGACTTATCGTTGTGGGACTTTGTTAGCTCGTCGTTGGATGTAGAATCACTTTCCACGAGTTATTGGTGCGATTTGGCTCGAAATCTTGATTCGCAAATTCGGGAATTTACGCAAAATAATCCTAATATGACTAAAACCATTCGGTTTAAAAACTACCCCGGCACTACTGACATTGTGAATTCATTCGCGGTCAAACCATTTTTGAGAGAAGGTAAGAAATCATCTGCAGCGGCAGGGCCTCATGAAACAAAACTCCTTGCAAAATCATTAGTGTCTTTATTTAGATAAACGATTCTATATACTTCTTCTTTGAATAACTTAAGTGTCCTCATAACGGCTATTTTTTGACTACTCCTCCTTTTCTTTTAGGAGGTCCACCTCTATTAAATCCTCCACCAAATTGTTTACGAGACTCCTTTTGTCTTTGTCTTTGTAGCTGTTTTTGTTGTTCCTGTTTTGTTGCGTAGCGTTCCTTACGAATTGCCCGCGCCTTCTTCCCAGGCCGTCGTCGATTCTTTGCTCTCTGGTGTTCTTTCTTAGCTTCTTTCTGCAGTATACTAAACTCAATCACTTTTGGGCCGCAAAAATTAGGTCCAAAAAAGCACGGACTAACTTGTTGCTGATTCAAAATATGAGATCCCTCGACTGCAACATCCAGGAACCGTAACTTTTCATCCTGACTATATGCCGCAAAATAGTAGCTATCAGGCCGTTTCATTTCAACATACACAACACCTTCGGTAGGCGCAGCAGCTTTCTCTAAAGCGCTGTCGTCTTTAATCATAATTATGTTTGGAGCTAGGGATTCAGACGACTCCGAAAATAAATTGAACTCAAACCCTTCCTCTTGCTTTTCATTGAGTTCTTCTTTTCCGTCCACTCCGTTGTCTCCATTTTTCTCTTCATCATCCGCTGCACCACCATCAACATTCTCTTCATCTGATGCAGTTACAACTTCAAACACCAGGTCGGGAACGTATGCTAGAGGAAAAGTATCCTCTTGACCCCCTTCCTCAGAATCGCTGTCATATAAATCTTTCCGTGATACTCTAGCTAAATTGTTAACTGTTGAAGTCTATACGAAAAGCTCTCTTTCACTCACTTAATACTACTCATAATTCTGGTTGCAATAATAACTGGGAAAAAATTTCCTTACATTTGATTTCTCCCAAATTCTATTTCGTCATCCTCTCTAGTATAAACTCAAGAAGAAAACAGTTATTGAGCCATTACAAAGGAATTTTTCGTTCTTCAAATAAAAAAATTTAATTTGTTATTTACTAATCTTATATCTAGGCAGAAACTTTTTCACGCAAAGAAGTCAAAAACTGAACATAATTTGGACTATCCTCCGTTCTATCCTCCACCAGAAATGTGGACGCCCAAAGACGCAGAGAAGGATCGCCATCTTCTTTAATAATGAAAAGCGAGGGCCATGTAACTGCATCTTTCTTCTCACGGAGTTTAGCAATAATTGCTCTAATACGTTCGTTCAAAGAGCTATTGAATTCTGGAAATTCTGTCTTGCCACTGGGAACACTGCTCAATGATTCAACACCAAAAGCGTCAAGACAAAGTTGAGGAACAACATCACGGCCAACCCAAACAAAGATAGTCTGGCCATCATCAATCAAGTAAAGACCGTGGGGAACAATTCTTTCGCCACTCAGGTTAAGTTTCGGCGGGAGCACAATTTCGCCTGTTTCCTCATCAGGCAAGCCAGCCTCATCAGGCATATCGTATAAGCTAAAGAAATCAGGGTGCAGGTACTTGATAAGATACTTGATGGGCATGGTTCCCAACAGACAAAGAGCTGCTGATCGCATGTCTGAAGGAATTTGAACAGACTTTCGCAGGCCAACATTTTTAATCAATGCATTTACTAGAAGTGGAAGCATTCTCAAATTTGCACAGAATTGTAAAGGTGCAGAAGCACCAACATTGGTGGTCATTAGCTCCTTTTTGTAAGTCTGAAGAATATCCAGTAACCTAGCCTGAAGGAAATCGCGAGCGTCCTGAAGTCCAGAAGACAATGCTTTCTCTACTGCTTTCTGGGTAAAGTAAGAAGTGATGGCCAATTGGTCAGCTGATGCATAGATGTCCTGAAGAATAGCGCTAGTAGGCAATGCCAGAGTGATGACTCTGATTCTTCGTTCACCATCTGAAGTGGTATGCAAAATGGCAGCTTGAAATGAGACCCAGGGTTTGTTGATCGTTTCATCAATTGCTACCTCAACAACATAACTTTGATCACGAGGGAATGAAGGAAAGGAGCACAAATCAGATGAGCGATTAAAAAAGTTACCGTAAAATGCATTCATTCGAAGTTCGGTAGATGCTCTGACTCTTAGTACAGCCTCTAAGCTAATCTCCATTGAGAGATGCTCACCCAGCTCGTGTGCAAATTTAATTGCGTCCTCAGCACGACTGGCACTCCACCCAGGATAG